>NLAW01001747.1:0-27766 GCA_002370915.1 Metschnikowia lochheadii | reverse complement strand
TGTTATTGGTTTGTTATAGTAGTTTGTTTATTGGTTTGTTATTGGTTTGTTATAGTAGTTTGTTTATTGGTTTGTTATTGGTTTGTTTTAATATTGCTAGTGTGGTTTGATTTGTTTTGCTGCGCTGGTTTGAACCATTGTGCCTTTACAGTGTTTTTCAAAACTATTCAAACTACNTTGCTGCGCTGGTTTGAACCATTGTGCCTTTACAGTGTTTTTCAAAACTATTCAAACTACGGCGGGGGGCATAATGTTTGGAACCAGAACTAGCAAAAATAAACAAACCAATAAATGAAAACGTCCGTACCCCTTCACAGAGTCTTTCAAACCAAATGACATGATATTTCAAGCACCAACTTTCATTAGAATTCAATATTCTGAATTCTTAAATCTGGAGCCTGGTTTGAATAGTTTTGAAAAACACTGTATGGACCGAAACATTTTGTCGCGGTAGTTTGAACCACTTTGTCGCTCTGCTTTCGAAGGGGGTTTGTAGTTATCAAAAACACTGTACTTGTAGTCGATGATTTATTTGGTATTTCGGAACTAAACCCAGCACACCAGAACCTTAAGCACTTCGAGTCATGAGATGGTGGTATTTTCAGAATAGATATCAGTGTTTGACTTTCTTCACTCTTCAACTAAGAAATGCCATGAAGACTGGAGTCATAAAATATACATTACGCACCAGAACACCCCACATCACCCCAAAATTACACGATTCCAAAACCACCCAAAAACACTCCTTCACATCCATTCCTGACTACCAATTATTACTGAGTCACCAATTTTTGTCTACTCCTACTCCCACTCTCTACTCCCACTCTCCACTGTATACACAACTACATAATAATCACCCACCATTACATTTTCTCGATCCACCTTAATCCTAGACTAATTCCTCAACTAATTAAAGACATAATTAATGACATCATTAATGACATCATTTTATGTCATTAATAATAACATAATTAATGTCATAATTAATGACAGAATTAATGACAGAATTAATGACAGAATTAATGACAGAATTAATGACAGAATTAATGACAGAATTAATGACAGAATTAATGACATAATCAATGACCTAATTAAGTTGAATTGAATTGACTTGACTTGAATTGAACTGAATTGAGTCACTCCCTAATTTAATTCACTCACCTAAATAATTAATGAATGAACTAAATAATGAATGAACTGACTCACTCACTATTTTTATTATTTGCTCATGGACATTCCCAGGCTCCGCCGCAGCCCATTGTTTGTTCATATGCATGGCATGTTACGACATGCGCAGCGGGTAGCCACAGTTGACTAGGGCCGCCGCCGCACCAAGCTTTTTTTAGAGTGAGAAAAGAGTCAAAAAATGAGTAATAAAAGAGTCAAAAAATGAGTAAAAAATGAGTAATAAAAGAGTCAAAATGAGTAATAAAAGAGTCAAAAAGAGTAATAAAAGAGTCAAAAAGAGTCAAAAAAGAGTCAAAAAGAGTCAAAAAAGAGTCAAAAAATGAGTAAAAAATGAATGAAAAATGAGTAAAAAAAAAGAGTAAAAAAGAGTGAGAAATTGAGGGAGAATGAGTTAAAAAAAGTGTTAAAAAAAAGAGTGAGAAGGTGAGAAAGAATGACAGTGTGGTGAAAGGGAATGAGGCCGAGCACAGGTCCGGGCTCCTGACACACCCGTGCACCAAACACAACAATATAACCCTCCCCACCCCACAACCAGGCGCAGCCACATTTAGACAAAATTAGACTGGCTTTGGATACACGACACGGTCATTACACCACACCTCAATATATATTGGACAGTCATTCAACAGTCATTCGACAGTCATTGAACAGTCATTCGACAGCCATTGGACAACCATTGGACAACCATTAAACCATAAATGGAAAGGTATTGGACAAAACTAAATATACACTGGACAAAATTAGATATTCCATGAACGTGTTTAGATATACCCTGAACGTGTTTAGACAAACACTCAACGTAGTTAAACCGACATTCTTCTTTATCATTGTTTTTTTTTTTTTAAAAAAAAATACCTCCAAAGTAATCCTTCTTTCCCACAAAATTTATTTCCACTCTACACGTGCACTTAGCCTTTTTTGTTGGTCTCGCTTGTTGTTGTCCGTACTTCCTCTAGTCCGTGGTGAGTCCGTGTAAGTCCGTGTAAATCCGTGTGAGTCCATGTGAGTCCATGTGAGTCCGCGTGAGTCCGCGTGAGTAGGTCTGGGTCCGTCTGGGTCCGTCTCGCTCCGCCTGTCTTATATGCCGTCCTTAGTGGCCCCCAGCAGTGGCCTTATCAACGGTCTACATAGACTGCGTCCTGCACCCCGCGCCGCACTATTTGACTCTTATCACCATCCACAACACTACCTACCACTTTCTCTGCTATGAACTTCCAGACGTCGTCCGGTTACGACCACTTCCCTTTGGACCCTCCGCTCGCCTCCTTGCTGCTGCATTCGCTGCAAAACCTCCCGCAAAATCCCCTCAATTCAGACCGCATCCCGCCCCCGGCTTCCATGGCTACCATTAACGGCGACGCCATCGACCTCAACGACGAGATTTTCTTCCATACCGCCCAGAACTCGGCTTCTCCCGTGGCTCTTAACTCCAATTACCTCTTGGACCTGTACCATATTGATCCTGTGTCGTTTGGTCCCGATATTCTGCCTTCTGCGCCCTCCGGCCCACTTGTTTCGCCCCTGGTGTCCCATGCCTACCTTGGTTTGTCTCCAGGCCACTTGCAAGTGAAAGCCCTTGCTCCCCCGGTTCTAAAGAACCCACTTGACTCCTTGGATGTTAAAAATGTCCTAGATCTGGCTCCGCTTGTACCTGAATCCGGTGCTCCTCGTGGCCTAGACTCCGATATGTCCCAGGGCGTCAAACTGGCCCTCACCACTCCGGTATTGGCTTTCGCTGAGCCTATGTCTTATAATGTGCATTATCTGCACCAGAACCGGTTTTCAACGGCTGTGGAACAAATGCACCGCATGTCTCTCCATACAAGACTGTCTTCCGCGGATTTCATTCCGGAGGAAAAGACAATCAACCCCCGTCAACTCCTTGATTGCTCCGCCACATCTTCTTTGGCCTCGCTACAGAACTACTCCTTGGCTGGTCCGCTGGAAAAGGATACTGACTCGTGTATGCAGGCTGCTGCTGCTGCTGCTGCTGCTTCGCCTCCCCACACTGCCACTTTGAAGTTTCTGGCCCCAGGAAAGTCGGATCAGCCATATTCTTCTTCGCCACTGTCGAAAACGGCCCCCGTGCCTAACCGCTACCTCTCAACGCTGGTCCTGTCGCCACTGCTTCTGACGTTCTTCTCGTTGCACGTGCCTGACCATTTGGACGGCCTGGGCCTGCATTCGGCCATCTCTGCATTGAACAACCCTTTGAACCCTTACGTCATGAACGACGAGTGTATGAGTGCAATCACCTACTGGCTAAATAACACCGCAGACGTGATTCAGGAAAAGGAAAAGGACCTGACTCAGTCTGCAGGAGGCCATGGCGCCTTGAAACATCCCGTGCGGGGCTCAGGCATCTCTAAGGCGCATTGGAACCGCCGTAATCTGATCCAGGTGGTCTCGGGGCTGGCGGAATTGCCTCACTCCACAAAGACTTCTGTGCAGAAACGCAAACGGCGCAAGTCAGACCACTTATCAGTGAAGGAGGAGAAAAGCACGTTCTCGGAATTTAAATTCATGCCGCGCGCTTCAGATCTGGCCCCAGATTCGGGTTTTGCCGTGATCTCAGAATCTGATCCTTCGGTGCCGTCTGCAATGTCATCTTTTTCCGATTTCCCGGAGCAGGAGCTAGATAAGAAAGACGAGGCGTTGGATGCAGGTGATCCCCGGGGCGCTGATATCCTGAGAACAGCATCCGATCTTGCACATGTCCTTCTGGCAGAAGGGGAAGATGATGGACCAAAACCGTTCCCATGTCCAGACTGTGAGAAGCAATTCAAGCGGCTGGAACACTTGAAACGGCATATCCGCTCTGTGCACTCCAATATCCGGCCTTTCCACTGCAAGTACTGTGAAAAGAAGTTTTCCCGGTCGGACAATTTGGCTCAGCACCTGAAAACCCACTTCAAAATCAACGCAAATGGCACCACCACGGTGATCTACGGCAACCCCAACCCCCACAACCGAGGCGGCCGAAAACAGAGTATGTCAGAAATGGAACTACACTAGAAATAAGTGGATCATAGTTGGCAGTGCAGTGTGGAAATCTGTTGGTAAGTTAGGTTTAAGGAAACTTGATAGGGGAACATTGCAATTGAGTGATTATTATGAAATCTGCAGTCATCAAACCAGAAGGAGAAATTGAGAAATTTGTTCAGATCTGGGGGTGTGTGGTGCTGAAAGGTCACGTGACTCTTTTCAATTTCCAACATCATTATCAATCAGCAAACCAGGTTCAATGTCATGAGCGAAACTAAATATCAATATCCCTAAGATACGCCCAGATTGAATGATCAAAACTGGATAGCTCGATTTCTCAATGAGCACCAAGTGCCTTAGATCAATATCAAAGATCAGAGGGACCAGGACTATTTTGGTGGCCAAGAAGCAGCACCAATGACACGTGAGTGTATTGCCAAAAGCGATCTCGGTTTCCGTGAGTCCGAATGTGAAATTTGAATCATGGGCGTTACAGGAAAATAAGGTCATTCTGGGTTTTCTGAGGATCTATGGGTCTTTTTTTTTTGGTCCTATATTTGTCATGATCTGAGAGATTGATTTACTAAGATCGCAGGTCAGGCAAAACGAAATGCATGATATGTTCTCAGACCAAAAGCAAGTCAAGGCCAGTATGAGCGTCAATATGGGAACATGGAATTATGCCCAAGGAACCGGTCCAGTCTGATTGTCCGAAAGACCAATCCAATAACATGGGATTCAGGAAAATCTTCCAAACGGATCAAAATGGATCATTTCAACGGATCAAAATGGATTACTTCAACGGATCCAAATGGATCATTTCAACTGATCCAAATGGATTACTTCAACGGATCCAAACAGATTACTTCAACGGATCCAAACAGATTACTCCAACGAGATTACTCCAACGGATCCAAACAGATTACTTCAACGGATCAAAATGGATCACTCCAACTTTGGAATTCACTTCACCTGCTCGTTTGATACGAGCCAGACTGCCTCAAGGCACTGTTGTTTGTTTGTTAGTAAAGCTATAAGTGATTATGTGTAGCCACATGGCCAGTAGTCTCATCCCAATCAATAGTATGTAAATGAAGTTTCAATGGAACTTGTTCAAATAACAACTATGGAAGTCAAAATATTCCAATGCCCCCCATATTAGTTCCTGAAAAGAAGTGTTTCCATAGAGATGTTAATATTTCGTCTTTAATGAAGATATGGATGAACGAATGAACGAATGAACGAATGAACGAATGAACGAATGAACGAATGAACGAATGAACGAATGAACGAATGAACGAATGAACGAATGAACGAATGAACGAATGAACGAATGAACGAATGAACGAATGAACGAATGAACGAATGAACGAATGAACGAATGAACGAATGAACGAATGAACGAATGAACGAATGAACGAATGAACGAATGAACGAATGAACGAATGAACGAATGAACGAATGAACGAATGAACGAATGAACGAATGAACGAATGAACGAATGAACGAATGAACGAATGAACGAATGAACGAATGAACGAATGAACGAATGAACGAATGAACGAATGAACGAATGAACGAATGAACGAATGAACGAATGAACGAATGAACGAATGAACGAATGAACGAATGAACGAATGAACGAATGAACGAATGAACGAATGAACGAATGAACGAATGAACGAATGAACGAATGAACGAATGAACGAATGAACGAATGAACGAATGAACGAATGAACGAATGAACGAATGAACGAATGAACGAATGAACGAATGAACGAATGAACGAATGAACGAATGAACGAATGAACGAATGAACGAATGAACGAATGAACGAATGAACGAATGAACGAAAGGATGGAAGGATGAAAGGATGAAAGGATGAAAGGAAGGCTGGATGTATTGTTTTGTTCCTTGATACATTTATGCCTTATTAATATGTTTCCTGATAGTCTTCAAAGACACACATACTGTCAAGTTCACTCACTCATACTATACATTTCTACCAGTGCTACTCTAACTACTCTAAGTAGTCTAACTACTCTAACTACCTATTATCTCACTGAGCATAGGGTGTAGTAGTAGTACTAGAGTAGTGGTAGTAGTACTAGAGTAGTGGTAGAAGTACTGAAGTAGTGGTAGCAGTACTAGAGTAGTGGTAGTAGTACTAGAGTAGTGGTAGAAGTACTGAAGTAGTGGTAGTAGTACTGAAGTAGTGGTACAGTAATGGTGCTTCGAGTCAAACGGATCTCAGGTATCGAAACCATCCTGGTCTTCTTTTTCACTTGTCTTTGAATTGTCTCTGAGTAGTCTCTGAGTTGTCTTTCAGTAGTCTCTGAGTAGTCTCTGAGTAGTCTCTGAGTAGTCTCTGAATAGTCTCTGAGTAGTCTCTGAGAAGTCTCTGAGTAGTCTCTGAGTATTCTTCTTTTTTGGCCAGAGAAAGAGGTGAGTCTATCTTTCTTCTTTTTTGAACTCTTCGTGATACCTTTCGAAGGCTCCTCTTGAGCCCCTAGAATCTTTTCCCGGTCTATTAGTAAAGGATTAATTGAAAAACTTTGTCGATAATCATTAATCATCATGTTTGTTTTGTTTTCTTCTCTCAACTTGCACGTCTGGAGCTTTTCTTTCTTCAGGTTCTCTTTCTTCAGGTTCTCTTTCTTCAGGTTCTCTTTCTTCAGGTTCTCTTTTTTTAGGTTCTCTTTTTTTCTCTTTGATAGACGACAGACAGCCTGTCTATAATGAATGCAATGAATAAATCATGACTGATTTCGTGATTGATTTCCACCATAGCACTACACACTATACTACTATATAGTGTGATACCGTAGCTTTTGGTGAGACCCCTAAAGTCGTGGGCGTAGCCTGCAGAGGAACGGAAGATTTTCTTGAACATGACCCCCAATTAGAAAGTAGTATAGTATAGACTGGTTGAGTGTTAGTTCCACCATACGTAATGGTATGTAGGTCTCAACCAATTAAGGTATTTTAAGCCCACGCGGTCTAATCCTATAATTGGCTATTCCTCTGTGCCACTCCTCCACCATCATTGTACAACCAAAAGGGAATGCGATGAACTTGAGGTACCCCCATAGAATGTGGAGAGTCTTCTCCCTTTGCATCTAGCACTGCCCGTTGACTAGGCGACCCTGTGGCCAAATATATAAGTAGCCCGATTCCTTTCCCTCTGGAGAATTATTGGCGACTGAACATATTAAACAGAGTACGTGACGTAAAACCAAGAATCGAATATGAGATCTTTTCTTCTTTTTTCTTTCATAGTTTGTTCCAAAGTAAGTTATTGAAAGCTCACGTTTTAGAGCTGTTTTGTTTGCCTGGCTCCATACTAACAATCCATGGTGTTTCTGGAGCATTATTCATGGTGAGTCAATATTTAAAGACTTTAGTAAGACCTCATAATAAATGATATTGTGTAAATGACCTATAGTAGTCCTTATAGTGATTGATTTGAATATTTCATTGTTTCATTTCTGATCAAAGTATCACTTATAGTTGGACTTATAGTTTGACTTGTAGTAAGTGAATCTTTATAGTGCGATTCCTAAAAATGGTTTCATGAGTTTCACAGTAAATGATTTAGAGTCATTGGTTTAGCGTCCTTGGTTTAGAGTCCTTGGTTTTAGTAGATGGTCTCTTGTGGCTGATTCCACAGTAAGTGAGCCACATTTTCAAGATTATTGATTCTTGACAGTTTCCCTGAAAATAGTTAGTATTCTATAATGAGATCATGGAGATAATGGTAGTTTCAAAAATGAATGGGTTGTGGTAGATCGAGAGCCTTAGATCATATGAGCTTGTATCAATGTCTAATATTATTGTTCTCCCCTTGCTATCATTGTGTAGCCAGTATCCATATTGCTTGTGTACCCCAGTGTCCATACCCATTGTGTGAACCCAAATACCAAAGCAGATAATTTGATTAAGTCAAAGTGAGTCAATGAGAGAGATAAAAAGGAGTTGTAAAGAAGGAGTGGTAAAAAGGAGTGGTAAAAAGGAGGTGAAAAGAGAGGTGAAAGAAAGAGGTATGAAAAAAGTGATCAATGAATAAGTAGGGGGGGGGTGCTCCTTATATATTCCCAAAAGTGGGGTTTGTGTATGGCTGTAATTCTGAAACCAAAAGTGGGGTTAGTGCATGGCTGTAGTTTTGAGTTACTGAAAGTGGGGTTGGTGCATGGTTGTCAATCTGATATCCCGAAAGTGGGGTTAGTGCATGGCTGCAATTCTTAATTCGGTGTATATATATAGCGGCTTCGCGCACCCATACTGGCCCTCCTTTTTATTCACTCCATACACAGACTTAATACACAGACTTGATACACAGACTCAATAAACAGACTCGATACACAGACTCGATACGCATCACCACTGGCTTAAATGACAACCGTTCTAGTTCAGACTCATTCAAAATTCATTTGCTACTCATTTTGTTCTTTTGGTCAATCTTTTGTGTACCTCAAATACCCCAGGTATTTTCATAATTAGCGATTATAGTGAGTCAATTATAATGAGTCAATTATAATGAGCAATTTCAAGTAAATGGTTGGGTTAAGTGGTGATGAAAGAATTCCAAAGAGTGGTTTATATGATTAACGATATGTGTTTTTTCTTGTTCAATAGTTGAATTTTTAGTGGTCCTCAACTTTTTAAGTGGTCCTTAACTTTTTTTAGTGGTCCATATTTTCCATATTTTCAAATTATTAATGACTTTTAGTGAGTGGCGGGACACGAGTATTTATAGTGAAGGATTCTTTTTGTGTTTTGAGATACATAATTCTTTGTGCTCGACAAGATCCGTTTGCACTCATTTCCCATGCACCTTTGGTCACTAATAACAACTGTTGGTTTGAGCATGAATACTTGGGAAGCACACCAAAATAAGTTGATGCTAATTATAAACAGGAGTTTATATCTTGGTACTATAAAATACTGACTTTATTTAAAAAAACGGTTATTGTTCATATATGTTCTTTGGGTTCGTAAAGACACTCATACATCCAGAACTGACTGAAAATACTTTCCTTTTAAGGATACTAAGTTTCTATGACAAATTTCTAATTGGATGAGTAGTAAAATACTCATAAGCCATGCAGATTAGTGTATGACTATTTATAACGGTACTCATTTTGGATAGTCTGTTTAATTCAGACAATGAATGTTTTGGTTCTGGTCTAATGTCTTGGAATGTCAGGGATTTCAGGGAATGTCCGTGGTTTCAGGGATTTCAGAAGATCTCTGGAGATCTTATTATCATCCCTGGTTAGAAACAGTCACAGACTCTTTTCAAAGGATCACAGTATGAAAGGTCTTTCAAGTTTGCCATTGACGTAAATGGACTCTTCAATTGTATTAGGTCACGCCTGTTACCACAGTCTCTGGCCAACTCTTATGGAATCAACATCCACTTCATCATGAATTTATGTTTGGAAGTTGATGTTTCTGATGGTGGAACCATAAGTGAATCTGAATTCTTCAAATGCATCACTAGATCACTTCCATCACTCAATCAGTCGATCAGTCGATCACTTATTCTTTCACCCTGCAAAAAACCCGTAAACCCATTTGAACCAGTTAATTGATCCCAATAGCTTGACACTGTATGATTCACTCGACTGGCTAATCACAACCATGGAATTCCTTCACTCATGGCAGCTGCTCATGGCAGCTTTCACGCCAGCTTTCACGCCAGCTTCTAATTCCAGCTGCTCATGCATAAAAGATAAATCGACGGTCTAAACTTGCACATTGACTGAAACGAACCCGCAATCGTTGGAAATTCGCTGACGCAAACTGAATACTAAGTGACATACACTGAACACAAGCTGGACCCATAATTTGCAATTGAGTGAGACAAGCTTTTCAGACATTGCAGATATCAGACATTTCAGACACTTCTGAGTAGGACTGAACCGTGACTTGCGACTTGCAACATGCAAGTAACACACGCTCGTCTTCGCTGCCTTCGCTGCCTTCACTGCCTTCGCAACATTCGCAGCTTTGGCTGTATTCACCGCATTTGCTACGTTTTGTGTCTTCACTGATTTTGCTGACTGTGACGAATTTCCTTTTGGTATCCTTCTTTGGTCACTCATCTTCGACGCTTTGCCGCTTGGCAGCCTTGGTGTGTTCGGTATCTTGGGTGACTTATTTCCTTTGTCTTCGTTCACTTGTCTTCGTTCACTTGCCTTCGTTCACTTGTCTTCGTTCACTTGCCTTCGTTCACTTGTCTTCGTTCACTTGCCTTCGTTCACTTGTCTTCGTTTATTTGTCTTCGCTGACTTGTCTTCGTTTATTTGTCTTCGTTGACTTGTCTTCGCTCGCTATCGCTCGCTTGACTTCGTACGCTTGACTTCGTTAAATCTGTCCTCTGATTCGCCGTGCCAATTGAATATCCTTTTGCATGATCGTCACCCGTTTGGCATGGATGGCACACAAATTTGTATCCTCCAAAAGATGGATCAAAAAAGCCTCGCACGCCTCCTGGAGTGCCAACACTGCATTGGATTGCCACCGGATTCCGTAGTTGACGCCAATATAGTTTTCGGCGATTTCCTTGACTAGACGGGCAAACGGGAGTTTTCGGAGTAACAAGTCGGTGGAGCGCTGGAACTGACGGATCTCGCGGAGCGCATTGGTTCCGGGCCGGTACCGTCTTTTCTTAGTACCGGCCGTGGGCGGATCCCCGGGCAAATTACGGTACACGCCAACGTTTCGGTTCACCCGACTGGGGTTGGTGGAGAGACGAGCCATGGGGTTTAGTCTGCGGATGCTGGAAAGGTATACGCGTTGGTCACGGGGCAATCGCGTGAAAGTCATGTGAGCGGCACGCGAGTTGTCACGTGACTAAGTATCATGTGATACACCCACCACCACCACGACCAAACTTACCCAGTCTGTCTTCCCATCTTCCCCTCTCCCCCACCTAATCAAACTAACACCAACTAGATTACATCCACTTCCATCAAACTGAATCGTCTTCGTCACCTTAAATCAAATGGATTAATTGTCTGGCTGCTCCAACAACTCATTAATGGCGTCCTGCACATACGCACTCTCTTCATCCATGGCCATTTCCGATAACCGTTTCTGGCGGTCGTTTTCGCCCGTCAACGCCTTCATACGCCAACCAAATTCCTCAAAGCTCGATACATCATACACCCAGCACGTGCCAAACAAAAACATCGATGTCACACTGCCACACAACATCGTTCCTGCACCCACGGCCACCGCTGCGTCCATCACAAAATTGTAGCTTGTAGGAGGTTGATGGTTTCCCTGGAAAAGCGAAGGAAGAAATTGGCGGGCCACCGTAGATTTATAGGCAAATCGGGCACTAAAAATGGTGGCGGCGGCTGCCCCTAAAAAAAACACGGCTTGATGTTTCCGTCTCTGGATGTACTCATCACTAGCAGTGGCCAACTTAAAGTTGAGACTGGAGAGGGTATTTCTGATTGCGTCGCTCATGGGAATGTTGAGTATTTATAGTTTTTTGTTTGTTTGCGTTTGTGTTTGTGTTTGTGTTTGTGTTCGTTTACCCCTCTTTTGTATTTGCCACTGGTTTACCCCACTTTTGTGTTTGTACTCACTTGGCTGTAATTTGCTTGTAGTACTTATATAGAAATCTGGTGTAGTGGTGGGTGAGATTTTCGCGACTGGTGCTCACTAAAAAATGTGAGAAGCGAGACAGAATGAGACAGAATGAGACTAAAATGGGATAGATATCAGACAGAATTTGGACAAAAATGAGACAGAAATGAGACAGAAATTGACCAGAAATTGACCAGAAATTGACCAGAAATTGGACAAAAATTAGACAAAAATTGAACAAAAATTAGACAGACTTACAGTGGCCATGTATAGGCTCGGATAACTGTGTTCATACTGTTTGAAGTATTCTTATGATTTACTTATCTTTATATATTGCTACATTAATTAAACAATGGATGCAAGGACGACTTGATCTTCAAGACAGGTTGAAAGCTTGAATTCAAACATTCTCCATCTCCACTTATTTTTCAATTATCAATTATCAATTACTCCTTCTTCTTTTTCTCGGTATCAGATCTCCTCTTTGAACAACCCTCCCTTGTTTTTATCCTGCGCAATTGAGATCTCGTCATAAGTGTCGTCCTTGCCAAGTGTAGAAGCAACCGTGGCTGCGTCGGCTCTGGACTCAGCCTTGTGCTCCATAGACCTCTCGTGCTTGGCTGGCGTACCCTTTAACGACTTCTTGAGCCCGGATAACTTGGACCTCAAGCTGCCCTTTTTCTTGGGCACTTCTTTGGACTCCTTCGACTCCTTGCCCTGAATCTTAGGCTCCTTGGCCTCCACTTTAGGCTCCTCTACCTTCTCTTCAGCCTTCTCGACCTTTTCGTCCTCGCTGAAAAGAGACCCGGTGTCCCGGATAGCATCCTCGTTCACCGGTTGCTGCAAGTGCTCCGGCAACTCTTTCTGGATACGCTTCTCGCCCTTGACCTTTTCGTCAATTTCCTGGAGAATCTCGTCCTTGTTGCTGGCCTTGGTGGTAATGTGCTCCTTCTTCTTGGCCTCCAAGTCCTTGACCTCCTGGTCCAACTCTTGGTGGGCATGGTCTGCTTTTTCAAGCTCGGCCTTGGAACTTTCGTGCAACTCGGCCACGTGCTTGTCGCTGGCCTCACGTTGCTTGACCACCTCTTCCTTTTCGGCGGTATCAGCCTCGATTTGGGAGTTGACTTGCTCCAACTTCTTCTTCAATTCGGCGATCTTGGCCTCATTCTCTCTTTGAAGCTTTTGACCAGTCTCCACCTCCGAAGCCAATTGGTCCTTGGAGTCCGTCAACTCCTTCAACTTGGCACTTTCCGTGCTCAATTCTTCAAGAGTAGGGGCAAGAATCTCATCCTTCTCGGCCTGCATGGAGGTCAACTCCTCCTTGCGGCCATTGATCAAGCCGGTCTCCTCCTCGTGGATCCGGTCCTCGTTAGCCTTCTTCTCCTCCAAAAGCTTCTCCTTTTCGGATGCATACTTGGCCTGCAACTCCCGCAACTCGCTGGTCTTGCCGTCCACCTCGGTGTTTCTCTCACCCTGGTAGTCTGCAAAGACTTGGTCCTCATCACGCTTTCTTTGTTCATTAGCAGCAATTCTCTGATCTTTCTCCTTCAATTTCTGCACTTTTTCAGCGTGTCTGCGGTTTTCGTCGTCCTTCTTGAACTTCTCATGCAATCTCTTCAATTCGGATTGCTTGGCCTTCTGCTGCTCGTCCAATTCTCTTTGAGCAGTAGCCTTTTTGTCAATACTGTCCAAAACAGGCTGCACAATCAAACTGGCTAGCTTATCGACCTCGGATGCAGGTAAGGATAAACCACCGCCCATATCGATCATACCGGCCTTGTGGTCCTTCAAACGGGCCTCGGAGTTCTTTTGGGCTGCGATCAAGGCTTTGCTGTATAATTGCACCTGGTTCTTGACATCTGCCTGGCTGGCTGAAGTGATGGACTTCAACCGCTCGTTGGCCTTAGCACTGGCTGCGGCCAATAACGTGGCATCCACCACGTCCTGAGCTCTAAAAGTGTTGGATCTTCTTTGGGAAGAAACGGAATCGGTATAACCGGAACCGTGTTTCATGTTCAAAGAGGCAGAGGCAGACTTTGCGGCCAAGTTCTCTTCTTCCTGGCTCAAAAATTCCGCTGGTTTCGAGGCAATGCCCGAGCGGTGGTCTTGGGCCGGGTTAAAGCGGCTGTTCAAGGTCTTGGACGAGTTCTGGTCGGCCAATTGCGAGATCTTGCCAATGTTGAGCGGAGAAGCCGTGGCTGGTTTCGATTGCAAGCCATGCTTGGCAGAACACCATTCAGGAGTCGTCCTGCTGCTCATGGACATCGACGAGTTGGCTGCAGCCTGCTTGTACACTGAGCCCTTGTCGTAGGACAGGTAAATGGAGTCTGAATTCGACAGCAACGAGTGGGCGGGCTGGACCTTCTCTTTCTTGGCGGCCAAAGCAGCAGTATGCGCATCGGGAGCTGCCGATAACCGTTCATACGAAGGTTTCACCGACAAATCCGACGAGGCCGCCAAAAGCGCTGCGGTATCCGAGGCATTGGAGCTCACACCCACCGATGCCTTGCCAGGGCTATTGTATACTCCTTGCTTCAATTTCTGCTGGTAGATTGCCTGTTTTGACAAAGGCTTGCCATTGCTCTGGTAGACGGACATGATTAGATTGCTGTAAGAATATTAGTGACAATCAAAGGTCAATCAAAAGTCAATCAAAGACAATCGAAGAGTCAATTTATGAAGTCAATTGATAGAGTCAATCAAAAAGTCAATTGATTGAGTCAAGTTTATATAGTTGTTGTTAATTAACAGTGCAATGTATCAATGTCAATTAACAGAAATGTAACAAAGCAGTGTCAATGTTAATAGTCAATAGTCAAACACTCACAAAAAGCTGTAAATTGTAAGCTGTAAATTGTTAGCTGTAAATTGTTAGCTGTAAATTGTAAGCTGTAAATTGTTAGCTGTAAATTGTTAGCTGTAAATTGTAAGCTGTAAATTGTTAGCTGTAAATTGTTAGCTGTAACTTGTAAGCTGTAAATTGTTAGCTGTAAATAGTAAGCTGTAAACTTAAAGGTGTAAATCGCAAAGTGTAATATTAAGGTTTCTAAATTGGATGCGGAAATGACCAATTTATACTTGCGGATTTGTGTTTGAGGACTTGTATTTGTGGTCTTGTTACCTGTGTTGCCAATTTGTAGTTGGTTGCTGTTTATTGCTCAGTTGCTATTAGGGAAAGTGGGAGAACTTTGGAAATAGCGGTGTTTCAGGGTGAGAATCTGAAACAGACGGTCCGGCTTTAAGCAGTGCAGGGGACTTGAAACTGGGCTGAAACAGGGGCCAAAGATTGGGGGGGTGTTGGTGTAGAAAAAGTAGTGAGAGGTAAGATTGCTTAATGCTGGCGCAACCGCCCAGGGGAGTGGTCGGTACTGCATATACCCGGGCGCGCGGTAGGTGACTGGACTTGAAGTACGGAACGTGCTATATGCAGGTATCATGTACTGCCGATTATCATGGTCCAGACAAAAACAACTTTACCGAGTCTACTAATAAAAAAAATAGGTTGGAGATAATCTGAAACACACGTGAACCCTTTTAGAAACAGTCATGAAACTCGAAAGAATCCCGAAACTGATTTGAAACAATCTCGAAACAACTCTGAAACAACTCTAAAACAATCTTGAAACAATCTTGAAACAATCTTGAAACGATCATGAAACCACTCTAAAACAATCTTGAAACAATCTTGAAACAACTCTAAAACACCCTGGAAACTAATCGCATAGTAATCGAAGCTCGTTTTTCCACTCTCCGCTCTTATCTTTTGCATGTAAATTCTAGTCAAAGTTAAGAACGATTACATCATCGTGCTCGTCTAATTGCGATGTAATTACCGCATTCGGCGATAGAAACAATAGATATCCTGCATCCAGAGCGCAATCCGTGCTCGCAACTGGTGGGTTCAGCCCCACCGCTGCGCAAGTGTAGAGCCTCCCGCCTCTCTTTTGCGTGGGTCGTATATGCAGGACCATGCATAAAGTTGACTTTCTTTCTTTATAGGATGGGACTGCATACAAGTCGGAATCTCTTTAATCCCAAATCAGGAAATCTGTTTATATGCAGGTATTTGGTCTCGCGTACGATTTCACGCCAACCTTGTTCTTTCACGCCACTACTTCTTCCACGGCGGTGATTCACCTTCTATTCCAGCGTTGAAGATTGATTTACTGCTCATAAATCATCCCCAATACCCTCGGTTCCCCGCATTGCCCACCCTTCGGTTCCTTGCATCACCACCCGGTTCCTCGCATCTCCTCCTCCCACTCGCATTGACCCCGGTTCTACACGCCTAGCCCTAGGTTTCCTCCTCCCCAGATTCACACCCTCCCCGGAATGTCCAAAAAAGCAGTGTATGTCCGAGGTCCGGATAACGTGTACTACCGCAAAGAGAAAACTCCATCCCTTAACTCGGGTTCGTCCGAAAGTATCGGCCGAAGCAGTTCCGAGGTGGACCATACGCTAAACGAGCTCATGGAATGCGGTTTCCGTATCGAGAACAAACCCGAATCCACCGATAAGAAACCTTCGGATATAATCCCAAAGGGCAAACATACCCATAATCACCACCACCGGTCTCTGCAACCCAATGCCCAAATCATCCCCACTTATTCTCAAAGTCCTGCAGATAGTGTTATGACACTACAGCCGTACACCAAGGATTGGCGGGACAAAGTGCCACCTTTTTTGGCCGGAATGGTGTCTACTTATTTTCTTCAGTTGGGGCTTCCTTCTATACAGTACTACATGGGGGCACTAGCCACGTTTTTAAAGTGGACGGCGATCTGGTGTGCCTTAATTGGGGGTGCCCTACTATATGCAGGAGCATTCCCTTCAATGGCCGAAATCAAGCCTTTACTCAACAAGCTCGACCCCGCCGGCCGGTTCCGGCCTGAGAATTTCGGGAGACCCAATCTTGAGAGATTCGGTGCGGTTCGGCCCGATAATGAACTGCAGTACACCTCGGAACTGGAGTTCCGGCCGCCGGTGCCCTCGAAAACGAGCCCCGACTTCCCGAAAACTCACTCGGATGCTTCCAAAAAGGAAGATGGAAGTATCACTAACGTCAAGGCTTTCCAGGCACAATTACGTCATTCGCCTCGATTGATAGGCAATGATATCGGGCGGTCCGAGGGTGTCAGGTCCGAGGTTGTCAGGTCCGAGGTTGTGAGATCCGACGGTACGAGGTCCGAGGGCGGGCTGTCCTCGAATCTGATCAAAAGCAGCCATGATCCGCGGGCCCTGATGCGGAGGGCCTTCACTGAAGGAGCTCCTGCAGATAGTATCAGCAGCAATCAGCTTGGGCGCTTGGCAGCCCGTCGGAAGTCGGATTTCGGGCCCACCCCAGGAAATGACGTTCCCCGGAACTCAAAAGCCCCCGGACCGAAACAACATACAAAAGCGAAACCCCGTGCTCCTAACCGCCCACAGTCGGCTTCGTCTCTTTCATACGGCGTAACCCCCGACTCCATCCCTGATGCCGATGCTGATGCCGACGCCGACACCGACTCCGCGCCCGATGCCGATAACTTACCCTTTTTGTTCGAAATGAAGATGAAGGACTCTGATCATTTCTCCCTCCGTCGTCTGGACACAACTACAACTAAAAACTCTGTGTTGGGTACACGTGCAAACTACTCTAAATTCTTGGCCAATGTAGATCATTGACCATGGTTTCTTAGATGCACTCTGTACATTCTCATGGACCAATCACATCATCATCAAGTATAATAATCAAACAATCAAATAATCAGATCATATGATGTCATGATGTCATGATGTCATGATGTCATGATGTCATGAATCATGTGACCATGTAGAAGATCATGTAGAAGGTCATCATTCATATGACATCACGTGATCATATCTTTCCACGTTTCATATCATGTATCATATCATGTATCATACCATGTATCATATCTCCGTCATATGGTGGTGGCCATGGGACCGTCTTTCACCATTCAAGTTATTGTCCATATGTCACCATATTATCATGAAGCATCTGAAAAATAACATGTGACAATGTTCCATCATGTGACCATCATTCATCAATCATACCACGTGACATGTATCACCTTGGCCTTTCGTCTTGATCATGGACTTTGTATGTTCATTGACTATGGAGAAATCAGTGGTTGGGCCAGAGTATTAACTGACTGAAATCATTGTCATAGTTTTTTGTCCAATTAATCAATTCCACCTCCATGTGAATTTCTCAAGCTTCTTTTTCCATTCGCAAGCTTCCTCATTAGAACTCCATTAATAAATTCTTCGATCCATTGCAAAATTCATCGGTCCATTTCAAAATTCATCAGTCCATTGATCAGTCCATCAGAAACGTCATTAGAGCAATAGTGACTCCAAGAGCAGACTTGAGGAGTGTAATGCGGCCATCAGTAACTCCATGGTCTGACTTTCGACTTGTAAAGTCACGAAGCCACGAAGTCTCGAAGTCTCGAAGTCAATGAGCCCGCAGCTCTTCATTCTGAACTCATAATTGAATCCACCAATTGAGCTCACCAACACTGGATAATTGACTCCACCAATTGAGCTCACCAACACTGGCTTTTAAGAGAGGTTTAGTTCATCGCTTTGACCTGAATCCTAGACTTCACCATTCATTCTGATCAAACATTAGTCTTTTTTCTTGGCTTCGCTTTTTCAGTATCATGTGACCAATCCTAGACTCAGAATTGATGATGGTCAATGAAATACCAGGTCTAGAAACTTAGGATGGATGAGCAGAAAGCGGATGACAGATGAACAGACCTAAAGACTGACTTCCCAAATGGCCTGTGGGCCTTTCTCCTCGTATATCTCCGCATCAAGAAACGAGTCGCCTCCATGGTTGGAGTTTCCTCCAAAGATCTGCTTGCTGTAGATCTCCCCACCCAAAAAATACACGTCCGACCAGTATCCCTTGTGCTCCTTTGTTTGCTTCCACTCGGGAAAGTAATCAGGAAACTTCACCGCCTTGGCACTGGATGGCACCTGCAATGCACCTTTGAAGTCTGTGCTTTCAACCTCGTCCGTTTGCTGGTAGCTTGCAATGGCGGAATTGACGCCGTTCAGCTCCTTACTCTTTTTGCTGGGGGGCTTGTACACGTAGTCGCTGTTGAGCTTAAGGAGAATGGCTTCCCTTAAACCCACGATGTTACTGGGTCCACCAATCACAATGATATTGTCGTAGCACTCCTGTCTTTTGCTCAAATCAGGCACATGGCTCAAGGCCCGCGAAATGCCCTCACATACTTCCAGTACAAGCTTGGTGGTGCCCTGGAATCTCTCCTTGCCCACCGTAAGTTTCTGTCCGTTATAGTTGATGGAGTTGTACTGCAACTCGTGGTTGCTCTTTTGCTCGGCCTCGACCACATTAGACCCGGAGTCCTGTTCCGTGATCATCTTGGCCACGTCAAACTCGTTCTCCTCTTTTTGCTCGGAACTCTCGTTCAAAATGTCCGACAGCGAGTAGAACGACTCGGCCGAATCCACCAACACCTCATAGATATGTGACGTCTTCAACGCCGTGATCTGGTCCTCACTAAACGATGGCAACAACTTCTTAAGCTCGGTATCGATGGTTTTCCCTCCTGCTTCCAACCGTTTGACAGCATATTTGATCACGTTTCCCGCAAGAACAGGCACAATCTGCGTGGACTCATGGCCAATATTCACCACCACAGCAGCAGACGTGGCACCCAAACCGTACGTGGCCGCAATTGAAGCATCCAACACATTGAAGGCAGTAAACTCCAATTTTTCAAACACATAGCGTGTCACTTCTTCAATGGCACCGCTGGAGTAAGACACCGAGGGCACAATCAAAAGCAATGGCACCTGGTTGATGGTAAGCACAGGATGCTCTTTTATTATAGTCTGCAAAATGAACTTTAGGAGCGCATTGAATGCATTGACATCCACGATTCTGGTGCCCCGGATAGGATGCACGGGTTCCAATTCCCCACTTGGGTTCGAAGAGTGGTACTCATTTGCTGCCTTGTCAAGGTACACCACCGTGGGGACTTTGTATTGTGGCGGGGTCAACGAGTCTCGCAACCCAAACAAGAAAAGCGTATTCTGCGAGCCGGCATGGATCACGAGGAAGTTTTCTTCCCGATATAGAGGCATCTTTGTTGATGGGAAGAGAGGCTGTTTCTCAAAGTTGTTGTTGAGCGTGAGAATTGGCCAATGCACGACCACGCGTACCAAGCTGGTGAGTAATGGTCGAAGGAAAGCTTTGCATCCAAATCCAGACACGAAAATGTGACCAAGTTTAATAGTAAAATTCAACCTTCATTGCTGTGTGTCTGCAGTGTATCTGTAGTGTGATTGAAAAAATTCCTGAAGCATCTCTCAAGCATGAGTGCAGCAGTAAACTGCAGATAAATCTGAAACACAACTGAAACATGACTGCACCCAATATAATGAAGCAGGAAATAGGCATTTCAATAGGCCATGAGCTTAAAAATATAATAATCATGGAAGTGAAGAATGGGAATAGGCCTGTAATTGTATCAGGGGTGTGACCAGCAAGATTCCAATGCGGAGAACAGGAATACCTGAAACGGGTATAACTGAAACACCAATCAAGCGAGTAGATTTGAAACATGGTTGAATCAGAAGTGGAGCTGTATAGCATTTTGATTGGCTTGAGGAAGTAGCCGATATTCGAAATTATCATATTGTTGACACATTTCTAATTTGATAAATTTGAAACACTCGCATAGCTGAGACTAGAAGTTATTGCGAAACCTGAAACAGTCATGTAACTGAAACAGTCATGTAACTGTAACAGTCATGTAACTGTAACAAGTGATGGCTGAAAAAAGTCAGTGATGGCTAAAACACAACAATGAAACATTGATAAGGTGAATCCAAGAATGAAACAGTTATGTAACTGAAACAAGGACTTCTGCAACTTTGAAGCGAGGCCTTATGTAACTTTGAAACAAGGACTAACACAAGGTTGGAAACAGCCATGCAACTGAAACAACCACGCAACTGACACAATCATGCAACTGAAAAAACCATGAAACTGACACAATCATGCAACTGACCCAACCATCCAATTAAAACAATCATGGAACTGAAACAAGTACTTATGCAATGTTTGAAACAACCATGCTGAAACAGTCATGGAACTGAAACCATGTAACACAATTAAGTGTGGCCAATTAACCTAGGTCTCAGTCAACAGACCATATTCAAGGTTCATCATTGACTTTGACACATTGACAGCCAACTACCCCAACCTCCCCTGCAAAGCAATGAAAGGTCCAATGATGCAGATTCTCGAGACATAAGAAATTACGGCGTGGCAAAAAAGAAAGGAGAAGTATTGATCAAAATTTATTGGGGAGGGGGGAGGCGTATTTATAGATCTCAGTGCAGGGGATGGTTGCAAAAGCAAGTGACACAAAAACACCCCCTCCCTCGCGCACATATATAAATGTGTGATCCCGCTGTTCTTTGTGCACCAAATTTATTACAGCACCAGACCAATCGTGCACCACAAAACCAGTGCATCCGGAACCAGTGAATCACAAAGCCATTGAATCACAAAACCTGTGCAGCACGAAAGCCATTGAATCAGGGAATTTAGTCCCCAAATCAGTGGAAGTCACCGAGACCCCGTGGAAGTTGCCGAAACCCGTGCACCAAACCCTTTACCGCTTTTAAACCCTTTTGAAATCTTTAGACCCGTGCACCACACGCTCACCTGAAGGTTCGCAACGAATTTGATTTTCCACTTATAATAGCGTTCCCCCCACAGTCAGTGTGAATCCTGCGCGTCATGAGCATTTTGGCAAAACGCGTCCTTCAACCAAGGTTCCCACTTCTCAATTTTCAGTATAGACCATTTCGGTACCAAACCATGGCCCAGCAGTCGATCCTTAATTTTTTTGGTGGTTCTGCCAATGCCTCGGCCAAATCCACCAAACGGTCCAAATCCCCCGCTCAGGAGTCTCCTAAAAAGCGAAAAGTCCAGAAATTAGACCTTCAAGACAAACAAATTAAACAAGTTAAACCAGAAAAAGAAGAAGTACAAGAGAAACAAGAGAAACAAGTTAAACCAGAAAAAGAAGAAATACAAGACAAACAAGAGAAACAAGAGAACCAAGAGAACCAAGAAAACCAAGAAAATCAAGATGTGAAAAGTGATCAGAAGAGCTCAGAACCTAAGAGTATAAAGAGAAAGACCAAGAGCCCTAGTCCCAGAAAAAGCCGGAGTTCTACTCCAGAAAGTCCCAGTTCTGGAACTGCCGAAACACCCGAAACGACTATTTCAAATGCATCCAAATTGATAGAATTAACGGAAAAAGCCCCACATGTTCTTGCGCAGGACTCGTCTACGATTTCCTACGCCAAGTTGACTTCTGTTTTAGAAATGGTGGAAAAGGAATCGGGCCGGCTCAAAATGACGGCCATCATCTCGGAGTTCTTCCTCGAGGTGTTGCAACAGTTCAAAAGCCCCCACCAATTGACGCTTGTGGTGTACTTGATGATTAACCGACTTGGGCCCGATTACGAACCAGACTTGGAGTTGGGTTTAGGTGAAACTCTCCTTATAAAGGCCATCAGCGAGTGTTATGGCCGCCCGGTTGCCAAAATCAAGAAGGATTACCAAGATGTGGGAGATTTAGGGTTGGTGGCACAGAAATCACGTCTGGGCCAGCCTCCTATGTTCAAGCCAGCTCCTTTGGATATTGAACAGGTCTTCAATAACCTCACCAATATAGCCAAATCCAGCGGAAAAGACTCTCAGTCCAGGAAAATCGCCATCATCAACAAAATGTTAACATCTTGCGACATGAAGAGCAGCGAGGCCAAGTTCTTGATCCGGTCGTTGGAGGGCAAGCTTCGGATTGGTCTTGCAGAGAAAACTGTGCTTGTGGGAATTGCCCAGGCCTTTGTCAACTATGAGAATACCTCCAAAAAGCGTGTTCAGCCCGAAACCTTGTCCAAGGCGGAGGATATCATCAAGGAAGCGTTTTCTCTTGTTCCCAACTATTCGGTGATCCTTCAAACGTGTTTTGAACATGGGATCTCCAACTTATTGGAACATTGTCAGCTCACCGCAGGAATCCCCTTGAAGCCAATGTTGGCCAAGCCTACCAAATCCATTGGCGAGGTCTTGGACCGGTTCCAAGGCGAGGAATTTACTTGTGAATACAAGTATGATGGAGAAAGGGCACAGGTGCATTTGCTAGACTCGGGCGAGGTGCGTATCTATTCCAGAAACTCCGAGGACATGTCCCAACGGTATCCTGACTTGGTGGCCATTGTTAAGGACTTCATCAAACACAATGACCAGCAGGAGACGTGTGCGTCGCCCAAATCGCTTATTTTGGATTGTGAGGCCGTGGCCTGGGACCGAGAAACAAATAAGATTCTCCCCTTCCAAGTCTTATCGACCAGAAAAAGAAAGGATGTCGATGAAAAGGATATCAAGGTGCATATCTGCCTCTTTGCATTTGATTTGCTTTGCTACAACGGTGAATCGCTCATAACGGAGTCGTTCCATGCCAGAAGACAAAAGCTCTTTGAGAACTTTGCCCCAATCGAGGGCAAATTCCATTTTGCTACTTATAAAGATTCTTCTGATTTGAACGAGCTTCAGCTCTTCTTGGACCAATCCGTGAAGGATGCATGTGAAGGGTTGATGGTCAAGATGCTCCATGGAAAAGATTCTTATTATGAGCCATCCAAGCGGTCACGCAATTGGCTCAAGTTGAAGAAGGATTACCTTGCTGGAGTTGGTGATTCGCTCGACTTGGTGGTCATTGGTGCATACGTCGGAAAAGGAAAACGGACAGGATCATACGGAGGCTTCTTGCTTGCTGCCTATAATGACGATACAGGGGAATACGAGAGCACGTGCAAGATCGGCACTGGATTTTCTGATGAAGACTTGGCCAGCCTTTACCAACGGCTTAAACCACATGAAATGGCGGAACCCAAACCATTTTATGTGTACGACACGACGAACTCCAACGCCAAGCCAGACGTATGGCTCGAGCCTACATCTGTGTTTGAAGTATTGACGGCTGATCTCTCGCTCAGTCCTATTTACAAGGCTGCTCACTCGGAGTACGGAAAGGGTATCTCGTTACGGTTTCCTCGGTTCTTGCGTTTGAGAGAAGATAAGAGCGTTGAGGATGCCACGACATCCAGCCAAGTGTCTGAGTTTTACCAACGCCAAGCGAATTTGAACTAATAAGAAAGAGGTTATGGAAAGGCCGAACAATGATTAACGTTTTGTGTTATTCAGATGAAAAAAAGAAAAAAAAAAGAAAAGCCAACGAAGGATGATAAGTGATAGATGGATTTGTGACTATACAAATGAAGATTCGATGGACTTTTTGGTATGACGATTGATATAAGGTATAGACGGATGCTTGGATGCAGTCTGGAGCTTGGGTGCAGTATTGGGGTCCTTTTACTCAGTTACGACCTATTGATCCAAGTCTCTCTCTTGCCCCACAAACACTATCGCCAAACTAGATACATCAATAAATACTCTACATAATGAATACCCTCTACATAATGAATACCCTCTACATAATGAATACCCTCTACATAATAAATACTCTATATAATAAATAGTGGACAGTTGGTTGGGGTGGCGTGGAGGATTAAAGGAAATGAAGGAAATGAAGGAAATGAAGGAAATGAAGGAAGGAGGACACGTGAGCATAGCCCAGATTATCTAAGGGTCTTCATTTAAAAAGAAGTACTACAGGATTTTGTACAGGCATTAAATCTATAGTTTAGACAATGCATGTTCCGCAACCATAGTTGCAGTACCAGGTGGACCATAGATTAACCATGGTATGATGACCAGTGGACATCAACTGAAGGACACTGTCCTTATAGTCTCGTCAAGATATGTAAACATTTGAGGAGTGATAGATTCAGGAGTAGATAATGTAGACTTTTAGTGTTCATTGAGTTTAGTATCGATTGTGTTTAGTGATCATTGTGTTTAGTATGCATTGAGTTCAGTGTTCATTGAGTTTAGTGTTCATTGAGTTCAGTGTTCATTGAGTCCAGTGTTAATTGAGTTCAGTGTTAATTGAGTTCAGTATCCATTGAGTTTAGTGTTAATTGAGTTTAGTGTTAATTGAAGTTCAGTATGCAGTGGAGTCCAGTGTTAATTGAGTCCAGTATCCATTGGAGTTCAGTGTTCATTGAACTATTGGTGGGTCTGGATTTAGGAGGCATTTTTGTATGGCCCATACAAATGATATTTGATTGTGTTTCTTCAAAGATGGATATGGTCCAGACTCCCTCATGTATGTGGGAGCTCTACCTTCACGGCCCAGGCGGTTGTAGTAACCTCAGGTGCATATGAAGAATTGGTATATGAAGAATGGGTATGAAGAACAGGTGTATGAAGAACAGGTGTATGAAGAACAGGTGTATGAAGAATGGGTGTATGAAGAATGGGTGTATGAAGAATGGGTACATGAAGAACATGTGCTTGTTACCGCGCTATCCCTGTAAGCCATTGGGAATACTGAGGGCGTTCACGTTGATACCGTTTTTCAACAAATACAGAAAAAGCAAAACCTGCATCTACTTCATTTAACCCACTAATTAATTCAAAATTAGTATAGTAGTATAGTAGTATAGTAGTATAGTAGTATAGTAGTATAGTAGTATAGTAGTATAGTAGTATAGTAGTATACCAGTATACCAGTATAGTAGTATAGTAGTATAGTAGTATAGTAGTATAGTAGTATAGTAGTATAGTAGTATAGTAGTATAGTAGTATACCAGTATACCAGTATAGTAGTATAGTAGTATAGTAGTATAGTAGTATAGTAGTATACCAGTATACCAGTATAGTAGTATAGTAGTATAGTAGTATAGTAGTATAGTAGTATACCAGTATAATAGTATAGTAGTATACCAGTATACCAGTATACCAGTATAGTAGTATAGTAGTATAGTAGTATAGTAGTATACCAGTATAGTATAAGTAATCATGTGAGCAAGCATGTAAACTTTATACTGTATCTTCATAGGCATGTAGTCTTAGTAGATAGTATAGTATAGCATATTAGTCTAATAGTCCTTTAGTGGATGGTATGGTAGAGTAGTATAGTATAGTATAGTAGTATTCTAAAGTGGATAGTATATTTAGGTTTGAAGAGGTATATATTTTTGGTGTTGGTTAATGAAGATCAGTCATTGCCTTCGTCCACGTTTTTGCTTGTATGGACACATTCCACTGTAGCCTTCTTTTCTTTTATAACGTCTCTCTCACAGCACATATGTGTAACATGATATGCTTTGATCCCTCGTACTTCTTGGAACCCTTCACTGTCTTGATGCCTGATTTGCTATCAGATAATAATTGAATCGTATGGTAACGAACAATTTCTTCTAACAATTGTTGGATCCACAATGCTTCAATCACTGTCGTTTTGAGAGCTAACTTCGTCCACAACTTCGTCCACAACTTCGTCCACAACATCTTCCAACATCCGTTCCAGGAAACGCCGAGCTCAACTTGTCTAAGTTCTATGTATAAGTAATTATATCAAACAAATCCCTATATGGTCTTAAACAAGCCCCACTTGTGTGGAACCAAGTGATTAATGACAAGATCAGCAAGATGGGGTTCAAACGAGCTATCAATGAAACATGCATCTACTAGAAGAAGATTTCCCCGGAAATCTGTCCTCCTGATGCTAAACCTATAGGGTGCCGTTGGGTATTCACAATAAAAGATGGTGGCAAGTACAAGGCAAGATTAGTCGCTAAAGGTTACACAAGATTTTGAGATGTCGTAGGCACGTATATGAGCCCATAGGAACAACAATAAGCAATTATATCAATGTATGATGACCAGAATACACCTTCAAATCCTCCCATGTACATTATTAGATATCCTGTTCTTGATTGTCTAGTTTGTGTGTTTTATATGGCAACTACAACTGCATCGGCTTATCGGTTTGCACTATTACTTTGCACTATTACTTTGCACTATTTCTTTGCATGGAACGATGAATATGCCATAATCCCAAAACGAAGCACATGGTGGGATCGGTGTAGTACTGTGTGTAGGACCGAGTCAAGTAGACAATTGGAGAAGGAATGGTCCGGTTGCTGTTGCTGCGGAGAAGATAAGCATACATGTAAGGCAAATGAGGATGCGTCCTTTGGAAACTCAAATTCTGGGAGTCCACTGTGATTTGTGATGCACCCGACATTTCGACATTTTGCTGCATCCGGGATTTTGCTGGATGTCAAGAGTGACTCGTGACTCGTGACTCGTACGCCTTGAGCTGTCTCAAGTAGTATTTCTGATGGTTATAGTTGGTGGAAGCAGTCCATGCCTTTTTTCTTTTTCTTTTTCTTTTTCTTTTGTTTTTGTTTTTGTTTTTTTTTTTTAAGTGGGTGTCCAGATGAACTAGATTAGACGCATTAGCAGTAATTGTAGCGTTCATTACAGTGTTTCTCAAAACTATTCAAACCAAAAATTCCCAAACTTTCGTAACTCTTCGTACAGTCTTTCCAATCAAAAGGCATCTTTCAAAATATCAATGGGTTAATGTTTTACATAGCAACTTCCATTAGAATTGAATATTCTGAAATCTTAAATCTCATATGTACTACTATTGGGCAGTCTTGCAGTACCAACCAATCAAGGGGTCAAAAACGAACTGAACTGAACTGAATTTGAACGGAACGGAACGGAACGGAACGGAACTGAACTGAACTACTGGGCTTCCGTTTGTTGGAAAATAGCACCGAATAAGCGCGCGCACGGCGCTCTAGGCTTGCAGGGCTCGCCGCTACTAGTTTCTCTACCTTGGTTGTCCTGACAACCAAGGGTCAGTGAAGGCCGACTCCCACTTATATATAATGAGGCCTTCGCTACCCCAATTAATAAGTCAACTAATTGAATATCTCTGACTAGGGAGCCATACCAAGATGCCTCCTAGATCCAGACCCACCAGACCTCCTCGTACTGACTTAGAGA
>NLAW01001743.1:0-28894 GCA_002370915.1 Metschnikowia lochheadii | reverse complement strand
CGTTGGGCCTTCACCAGTAGGTGTGTGCTGATTAAACCCCCCTTCAACATGTCAGGGTCGATCTTGTGGATGCTATGGATATAATATTGTTCACTAAGTGAACAGAACTTCAGTGGAGTTATAGACTGAGAAGTAAAGTTATAGACAGAGAAGCGGAGTTATAGAATGAGAAGTGAAGTTATAGAATGACAAGTGAAGTTATAGAATGACAAGTAAAGTTATAGACTAAGAAGTGAAGTTCTCGGAATCAAAATTCTCTTAAGTAATTTATATTGATCACCACTTGTGCGACGGAATAATAGTTCTTAGCCTGAGCCTGAGTCGTGGAAATAACATCATCATGGGTGACCGGAATACGTGACTTTGGTCATGTGAAGGCTCACCTCAATATAAAAGGACAAGCTTCCGCTATTTTATAACACCACCAAAAAAATACATATACACTACCAAAAGGAGGACATACCAAGATGTCTCCCCACACCAAACCCACCAATATTAATTATTGTGGAGGTACTGATGTCATAACCATTCTTGAGTACCATCTCGTGGTCTATAATACTAAGCAAAGAAGCACCATACTAAAGAACACGAGGGTGGTAAGGTGAACATCAACAATGGCATATATATATGTATATATGTCTTTTGATAACTGCTACACTCTTTATATTATTACTACGGCTCTATATATTCTTCAGCTCTTCATATTCTTACTACGGCTCTATACATTCTTACTACATTTTTTATGTTCTTACTACGGCTCTATATAGGGATACATCTTTGCTACTAATTACCTTACGATCCTTCTTGAAGTAGAAGCTTATCTTCAAGTACTTACAACTTTGTACATAGTCATGGTGATAGTTAGTCATGGTGATAGTCAAGTGATAGTCAAGTGATAGTCAAGTGATAGTCAAGTGATAGTCAAGTGATAGTCCAGTGATAGTCAGTCGCAGGCCAGACTCCTCGTTGCTGCTACAGTTTCTACATATTCAGTATATTGAAGCTAAAGTACACGCAAACCTTGTTTGCAGGGGCATGGATCGTTAATGGTCAAGTCTTGCGTGAGGAAGCAGACTTGAAGTCCGGCTTGAACTCGGGTTTCTTGGGCATGGAGGTGCCCTTTTTCTTAATTTCAAACTTGGTCACGAGTGGGATGTGGTCCGAAGGGAAATGGGCGTCTGGAATACCGATCTGGTGCAGGAAATATTCTTCATCTGCTTTGCCCAAAAGGCCCTTGACCTGCAACGTGTTGGTGGAGTACCAGATGTAGTCGATTTCGTTGGTGAACGTTGGTGTGAAGTTGGAGAAGGGGAAGTCACTAGCGATGTGGTCGTATGCAGACTTGAGCTTGAACGAATGATGGAACCCGTCATCCGTAAACTTGCCGTAATCTCTTCCATCCATATCTTCGTGCTTCGCCACCGACCCGCTGGAAATCAACTGGTACACCGCACTGGACTTGGTGGAGTTGAAATCTCCGCAAATAACCATCGACGTGTTCTTGGCATCCTCGTGGTGGGGGCCTTGGAACTTCTTGATGATCTCCTGTAACTCCTCCAACAAAATTCCCACCTGCAACGCCTTGACATCGTTGAACGCTGGGTCCCAGTGTAAGTGTGTGTTGACAATGACAATCTTCTCGCCCGTGCCCAAATGTTGTAGGTACGTGATCAAGGCGATATGGTCTTTGTTCATGAACCGGTTGAAGAGGTCCTTGGTCTTCTTGTACTTGTCCAGGCCCATGCACACGGTATTGTACTCCAAGTGCTGTTTCTGGATAAGCTGGAACTTAGACGTGCGGTAAAAAGTGGCACATCCGTCCACCTTCTTGGATTCTTGTTCACTCATGGTTTTGGACCGCGTCTTACTGAAGAAAAAGCCCTTGTACCCGATTTCCGTCATGATAGGCATCCAGAACTCGTGGAACGTTCTGGTTTCCACTTCCTGGAGACAAATCACATCGGTATTGTAGCGTACAATCTCCTCCTTCAAAGCCTCTTTTCGGTAATTCCATTCAAGAGCCCACGACGGCGTGTACTTGTACAACTTGGTGGTGGCATAATGCTGACACAACGTATTGTATGACATCATGGTGAACAGGTCTGCGGCATCCTTGCTCAAGTGGTCTTCAGTGTAAGCATTAGGGTTCTGCACCGGGTCTATGATATCCCCATCTTTTTCCAATAAGAGCCACGAGCGGGGTTTGGGCTGCTGAGGCGTGGGGTTCATGTCTCTGAAGTATGAGATCAAGGCCTTGGTTCCTCGCTCGGAAATGAGATTAGCGATGCTCAAATCAATGGGATTTCCCTCGATTCCAAGGAAAAGCAACTCAATCAAGTTGCGGAACTCGTAAGGCAATGTCTTGATATTGTTGTCAAAGAGATAAAGGTAGCGTAAATTGTAACACAAGCCCAACTCTGGGGGCACCTCTGAGATTCTGTTCTGAGACAAGTCCAACACCCGCAACCCGTTCAAGCGCTTGATGATACTCGGCACTGCCGTCAACTTGTTGTTGTTCAAGTAAAGTGACTCCAAGAAGTCGTAGCGGAAGAGTTTGGGAGACACTGTCAAAAGACCTTGGCCCGAGAGGTCCATGTGACACCACAATTGCTTGCCCTGAGTACGGGCAATCATGCGGTGTTCCTCATCCTCCTCCAAATCCTGCTTCTTGTTCCTCATCAAGGCTGTGGATGATTGATGAGCAGCTAGCTGTTGTTTCTCTTGCTCCTCCAATGCTGTGACGATAGTTTTGGTAGCATCCACCAAGGTCACATGGTTCTTGACGTCAGCATATGGATTCTTCAGTTTACGGGAATTCTGAGCATATTGGCGGGCGTAGAAGTGGGGCAAGTCTTCGGAACGAGACAATTGACACAACAGGGTCTGATGCAGCCAAAAAAACGACTGTGGATCATCCACATTGACAGCAGTCACTTTAGCAGGCGGTTGAAAAGGAGGAGGTTGCGATTGGCCCGGAGGAAATGAGTTCCCCATAAATTTGGGCTGCTGGTTGAACAGAAGACCCTGTACATTGAATTGATTCTGGGGTTGGCCTTGACTCTGGTTCTGGCCTTGGCCTTGGCTTTGCACTTGCCCTTGCCCCTGGCTTGGGTTTTGCAGCCCCAGAAATTGGGTTTGGTTTTGCAGATACTGACCCCGGTTTTGCAGGTACTGGTTCTGGTTTTGGTTTTGCAGAAATTGACTCTGATTTTGCAGGAATTGACTTTGGTTTTGCAGAAACTGACTCTGGCCTGGCTGCGCTTGGAATTGGCCTTGACCTTGGCCCATACTTTGGGCTTGGCCCATACTTTGACCTTGGCTTTGGTTCTGTATTTGGGATTGGGCCAGATTCTGCAGAGCTTGCAGACCATGAGGAGGAAAGCCCAGCAGAGGTGGGAAAAAGCCCGGGCCGGGAGCCCCCCTTCCGAAAAACGACAGGAGCTCGGGCGGCACGCCGGAATCTTGGATCCCAAACAGAGACGCCACTTGCGGTTGGTTTTGTTGCAGTAATTGCTGGAGCAATACCTGCTGGGCGGCTGGGCCTGCATGCAGCGGCGCAGACGGGTACTTATGATTGATGTTCATGGATTGGGGGAGGGAGGAGGATGTGTGGGTGCAGTGGAGAAAGGGTGCATTAAGTGTGGTGCTGATGTGGGTGCCGTTAGGAGAGTTGAGTTTGGGAGAACTGGTGTGCGCACGACGCGGATCGATTTTTTTTTCATCTTTTCAAAAAAAAACCAAATATGGAGGGGTTTCAGCTTGATGCGCGTAGACTCATGGCAATTATCTATATCAGTGAGGTTTCTGAAAAACTTTCCTGAGACGTTACGTGTGATTAGGACGAGTCGTGCGCGAACCAGTCACGTGTGGGTATATAAAGGTATTGAGTATACCCCATATATCTGATGAACTTTGTAGTTCCAAAGTCCATAATTTCGGCTACTGTTCTGTATTCGTATTTAAGAGATCCGTGAAATTCTGGTTACTCGTGATACTGCTCAACCTAGAGCAGACTCCCTTCTTTATATACTTGGGAATCCCTTGACCCCTTGTTCCTGCACCCGGACTCGGTATTTCTTTGTCTGAAGTCAAACTGACTACTCTTGACACCAAGACCCGGATACAATACTAGTCTGCACTCATGCGTTCTTCGGAACCTTATGAAGCTTGTCCAATTCCGTTGTACTGCAGGTAGCACACAACCTGCATACACCGGCAAGCACTTATCACATGTACAACAATACAGTGTATGGTATAGTATAGTGTAGTCTATGTTGAACTTGAGGAACAAGTTCACCTGCGGGTACTGCATGTTCCCGTTACTGCATACAGATGAAACAATGATTGGTATTGTCCTCGAGAGAGGCCACGCTGGCAGTGAGCCTCTCGAGGACACTTGTCTAAGACTGGTCTAAGATTGGCCATTGTTCTGGAGAAGACAAGGGGCCGAGTGGGTTAGGGCTGGAGTCCCAGACCTGACTATAAATAGAGGAGGTCCCGCTCAGACTTGAACGGTATCAATTGTGACAACAAGTCAAGGACATCCTAGCTTAATATATATATTGGTAAGAATGGCAGCTACAGAAATGATTACTGAAGTACCAAAGTTAAGACGCTTGTTGAAACTTAACGTGATAACTATTCCAGATTATGGGAGTGTATACAACAATTCCAACAATCACATGTACAACAGTACAGTGTATGGTATAGTATAGTGTAGTCTAGTGTAGTCTAGTGTAGTATACTGTAGTATACTGTAGTATACTGTAGTATACTGTAGTATAGTGTAGTATAGTGTAGTATACTGTAGTATAGTGTAGTACACTGTAGTATAGTGTAGTACACTGTAGTACACTGTAGTATAGTGTAGTATACTGTAGTATAGTGTATTATAGTGTAGTACAGTGTAGTATAGTGTAGTACAGTGTAGTACAGTGTAGTGAAGGTATATAATAGTCCTGATGATTTTGTTGAACAAGTTAAGAAGTCGGGTGAATTAAAGTTGCCAGCTGGTTATGGTATGCCTTGTAAAAGTTGAAATAAAAAGATATGTATATCTCAAATTATAGGTACATGTTTAAATAAGATATATAGTTGTAATGAAAGAAATAGGTTTAAAGATATAGATAAAATAACTAAATACAGTGTTTCTAGAAACGATTCAGACCGGCGCTACAAAACGATTCAAACCACACTAGCAAAATTAAGCAACCCAATAGTTCGACAAATTACTGCTTTTAATAGTTAACAAAGCTTTCACATAAACAGTTTATTTTAAATCCTTGATCCTTAACAACTTTGAAGTCGTAAGTACGGTATAGAAGTACGAGACTTCTTTTAATTATTGGTCTGCTTCATTTGGCTAGTCTGGTTTGAAGCATATTGCCGCATTGGTTTGAATAGTATTCAAAAAGACTGTATAGAGTGTAGATGCAAGAAGTGCGTAGACCCAGATGGCCAGATGGCAGGTTATAATAAAAAACCAGTTAAGCCAAAAGTTGATTCGCTTGAGAAATTGAAAATCAAGTTGCAAATTCCAGAAAAAGTTTTTTCATAAACATCTTTTTCATACTATTCTTTTTCATACTATTCTTTTTCATACTATTCTTTTTAATACTATTCTTTTTCATACTATTCTTATTCATACTATTCTTTTTCATACTATTCTTTTTAATACTATTCTTTTTAATACTATTTGTTAGACCTACTATGGGTAGACACACTACCCATAGTGGTATTTCTCGAGCCTACGAATGCCAGTGACTCACCCAAGGCACCTTAACCCGTGACTCGGGCTCATCGATTCACCTTACCTCGTGACATGGCGTTTAACCACCCTGCCTGAACCTCCAGTATGCACTGGCTCGCTACTTAATTAGTCGGATTCCCACTTATTGGGTATCCATCAACGAATAAACATACTCCCAGCACTAGACGTATTCAAGAATCTAACACTATCCTTTTAATACTATTCTTTTTAATACTATTCTTCTACATACATTTGTTCAATATCAAATCGTCTACTAACTATACATACATCACGCTTTATAGTAGCACTGATACTGTTATGTTCTTTAAATACATTTATGCCTAAACTCTTATATTCGTTGATGGTTCCTCAAAGAGAAGAACCGGGGTCGCTTATATCCCTTTAGGAGAAACGTGGTACCGAAAAACTCTCCACCAGAACAATGGAAGTATCGTTCTGGCATGTGCAAAAGGGGCCTCGGATTCACGAGTTGTCAACGATCACATGCCACGACACGGCATTTGTAGTCGACACTACTAGAATCGGACATCGTAGGCTCCATATTGTATCTATAGGTAGTGTTCCACCTATTGTGGATCTAACAAGTAGTATAGTGTAGTGTATAGTATAGTGTAGTATAGTGTAGTATAGTGTAGTGTAGTATAGTGTAGTATAGTGTAGTACAGTGTAGTGTAGTATAGTGTAGTGTAGTGTAGTGTAGTGTATAGTATCGTATAGTGTAGTATAGTGTTGTATAGTGTAGTATAGTGTAGTATAGTGTAGTGTAGTACAGTGTAGTGTAGTATAGTGTAGTATAGTGTAGTACAGTGTAGTGTAGTATAGTGTAGTATAGTGTAGTGTATAGTGTATAGAGTAGTACATTTGACTGTATCCACTGTGTCACTACTATTCTAAATACATACATACGTGGAGTCAAATTCTGTTCGTGGAGTCAAATTCTGTTCGTGGAGTCAAATTGGGTCCGTGGAGTCTCCGGTCGTCCTAAGAAAAACCTATAGTAAAGTTTTAGGCGTCCTACTACAGTGTTTTTCAAGGGTATTCATACCAGCCTCCAGATTTAACAATTTAGAATGATGGATTCTAATGAGAGTTGGTGTTTGAGACATTATGAAATTTGGGTGGAAAAAGAGTGTGCGAAGGGGTACAAAACTTTTTGAGTTATTAGTTTGTTTAATTTTGTTACTTCTGGTGCAAAACATTTTGCCCCCTGGTTTGAATAGTTTTGGAAATCACTGTATACCATCACTCCATCTCTCAACTCTGTATATGACTGACTCACCTAGCTTGTTAAGTGTAGTATGAAGTGACAACCAGATTAATAGAAATACCTCTTTACGTGCACTTTTTCTTCTGCCATATGCTTGGTGTACCTACTGTACTGTCCTCTTGTTAAATCAATTAAAATTACTTTAAAGATTGAGCCATGTCTATGATATTATGCTTGTGTTACTTATACTGGTGTTCAGAAGGCTGGATTTATAGTGTGTGGTGTTGCACGGTCACTATCAAGTACTCTGGTTTTGGGTGATGGCTATTGGAAGGGAGGTGAACCTACTAATAGAACAGGCTGTATACACCTGCTTCAGCTACGTCTACTTTCTAGTCTACGCTTAGTATCTGGTAGTATCTGGTAGTAGTAGTAGTAGTAGTGGTAGTAGTAGTAGTAGTAGTAGTAGTAGTAGTAGTAGTAGTAGTGGTAGTAGTAGTAGTAGTAGTAGTAGTAGTAGTAGTAGTAGTAGTAGTAGTAGTAGTAGTAGTAGTAGTAGTAGTAGTACTAGTAGTAGTAGTAGTAGTAGTAGTAGTACTAGTAGTAGTAGTAGTAGTAGTAGTAGTAGTAGTACTAGTAGTAGTAGTAGTAGTAGTAGTAGTAGTAGTAGTAGTAGTAGTAGTAGTAGTAGTAGTAGTAGTAGTAGTAGTAGTAGTAGTAGTAATGGTATTTAGTCGTATCTGGTACTAGTGTACGTTCCCAGTCTAGCTGTATAGCTATATATGCCACTCACAGGTGCAACTGTCTACTATATCACTGTTACTCATAGTATGTACACCATTATCTACTGACTACTCTGTCCCTAGTCCGTAGTCCCTAGTCCGAGTCTGTGGTATGAGATTCTCTGGAGTTGTAGCCACTCATTGTCTATACACCCCCGTTTACTTCCATATACTAGTTTCCCAATGTACTCTAGCCTTAACGGCAATACTCTAAGTATACTAACCTGGAGTATCAACGCTACATGTATGGTTTGTAGACTATAGTACCCATCTCTAGAAAAGCAAACAAAGTATGAATAGTATGAATAGTATGAGCATGAGTAGTATGAGTATAGGTGATATATTGGTCAATATGGTACCTAGTTCCTAGTTCTTAGTCCATAGGTCCTCATCCTTAGTTCCTAGTTCTTAGTCCATAGGTCCTCATCCTTAGCCCATAGTTCCTAGTTCCTAGTCCCTAATCCTTAGTTCTTAATCCTTAGTCGCTAGTCCATAGTTCCTAATCCCTACTTCCTAATCCTTACTTCCTAGCTCCTAGTTCCTAGATGCTAAAACCAGCGGTAAATCAAAGTGAAGGTAATAACCGTGATAAATCACCTCTCAGTTTAAGAAGTTTTTGACGCCTTTGTGGAGTCATTTCTTGCTTGACCAATTTCCGGTCGACGGCTTTGCAGAGTCCTGCAGATAAAGAACATATATCACAATTTTTGGCCTGGGGTGTGCATACTGCCTGGCCAAACCCCACGAGAATCGGATTAATATCGGCCCAATACCGCTTAGGAAGCCATTTTTGAAGTGCAACTCGCGTAATTTCCGGCTTATCACTTTTAGGTACCCAGCCCCACTGCACTGCCAAACGGTGAAGATGTACATCCACTCCAATACCTTCATTGATGCCCCACGCAATCTGTAGAAGTAAATATCCCATTTTGGGGCCTACTCCAGGAAGCGACGTGATTTCCAAAATGGTTTTGGGGATATCACTGCCAAACTCCTTCTGGAGCTTCTCACTGGCCTTTTTAAGGTACACTGCCTTGCGTCTATGGAATCCCACTTGTGCTATACAAGTATCTATTTCAGTCTCTGAACATGAGAGAATACCTTCGATGCATAATTTCTCGAAACCCTTTGTTTCGAGGTGATTTTGGAGCCGAACCATGGCTTTATAGTTAACCTCATCTTTGGTTTGAGCTGAGAGCATCAATGACACCAAGATTTGGAACCGGAAAAGACGTGGGTGTTCCTTAGAAATCCCTGGATTGATAGTATCGGCCATTTTCTCACATCCCATATTATCTACGGGGGTAAAGATCTGGGTTCTCATGCGGACCACTTGGTTATATATGAGAAGCCAGTTCTTGGGCTGCTGGGGGTTTACATCCTCGATATCGGCCATTTCGAAAACATTGGGTTGTTTTCTAGAAAAACTGAAATTTTCCGGGAGTTTGGCCATAGGAATCACTAGTTCTGATTGATTATTCCCACCCGGTTCCTGCACATCACCAATACTTTCGTCTAGTTCCGTTTTCACACCGATAAAATCCTGGGGTTCGCTTTTAATAGTAATAGATGCTTCATTTGTACCACCACCTATTTTTGTATCGAAAGTTTCCAATTTTGGGTCGGTTGACTGGGAATTAATAGGTGTTAAAATGGGTTCCTGCACATGGACACGCTCAAGCTCAGTCTTGACTGTTTCCACCGTTTGAACCGCTTGAAAGTACTTGGACGTACGTACAGGACCATCTTCCCTTTTTTGCTTTAATCGAGCACTTGCACGGGTCCCAGACGCTCGAACGGGCGAAAGAAGCCGCTTGCTCATGTCAAGGAGATTACGTGCATGGAAAGATGCGCATCTCTCCATGCACGCTGTCGCCTCCACAAAATATCAGTGTCCCTAGACACCTCTCCCAACATCCACCTGACGATTTAATATATAGTATACTTTTTTATTAGGGGTGTATGTAAGAAGAAAAAAAAAAGAAAAAAAGGAGTATAGAAGATTAGTGAAGTTCCTGTACAGTGTTAAATGTATAGATTTAGTCTTACTTGTTTGGGTAGCGCACGACCTAGTAAACCGACGAACAAATCACACGAAAGGCATATTATAGAATTCATTATGTATACTGTGAGAGAATGCATCTAGATTATCCTGCATACATATTTGGGGTTTTATGAAAATTGCAGTTCATAACATGAAATCATCCCTTTGGGGTTTATGGGTATCGCACGACCATATGAAGATAGTATTTCAGAATACACCTTAAACTAAATGTTGATAGTGTACGGTTTTTCAATGGGTAATTATTCCATGAGTTGAATACAATCAACCAAAGGTTAAAATTGGGGTATGTCCCTTCGAAAAACCACTGACTAACGTACTGATATGAGAGCATTTCAAGTCAAATTACCAACGCCTCACTACCATACATAATGATGATCATATTCACATATTTTAGTAATTTTTTAGCTAAATCTATTTTGCTTACGACTATTTGAAGTAATAAAGATCATATTTTAGTGATAAAACTCTGCCTATAGATCAATTATGAGTATCGCACGACCCAATCATGAGTTTACACATCCATTGTAACATTACAACAAGCCAATTTTTTGATATTGCCAATTGATAATTTAATAGTAATCAAGAAATGAGTGTATATACTTAGGGGTACAGCAGTAGTCACCAAGTACAGTGTGTATAGTCAGGAGTGCGGAGTGTGTAGTACAGAGTGTGTAGTACAGAGTGTGTAGTACAGAGTGTAGGGGTAGAGTAGGTATGTTGAGAATCGGTCCAGGTCGTCAGTAGACATCAGTACCTCCACAATAATTAATATTGGTGGGTCCGGGTCGGTCGGGAGATATCTTGATATGATCTCCTTTTGGTAGTGTATATATTTTTTTGGTGGTGTTATAAAATAGCGGGAGCTTGTCCTTTTATACTGGGGTGAGCCGTCACATGACCTCAGTCACGTGAGGGACCGTGGTCTCAGGGAACCATGGAACCGTGGCTTCTGTTTCTCAACAACGTAGTGGAGTCTGCACAGAGTGTGTAGTACAGTGATTTTCAAAACTGTTTAAACCACACTAGCAAAATTGGACAAACCAATAACTCAAAAGGTTTTGTTCCCCTTTGCAAAATCTCCCAAACCAAATGGCCTAATGTTTGACACCAACTTTCATTCATTGAAGACATTCATTGAAGACATTCATTGAAGACATTCATCAAAGACATTCAGTGAAGACATTCATTAAAGACATTCATCAAAGACATTCATTGCAGGCATTCATTAAAGACATTCATTAAAGACATTCATTAAAGAATTCAATATTGTGAAATCTTAAATCTGGAGAATTGCCTCATATGTACTATATTTGGAAGTCTTGAAGTACCAATCAAGGGTCTAATCAAGGGTCTAATCAAGGGTCTAATCAAGGGTCGAACCGGGACGGAACAAGAACATGAACTGGTATGGATTTCCATTGATGAGAGAAAACAGGGACGGAACATGAACTGGTATGAATTTCTATTGGTGGTGAGAAAAAACCGGTTCGAGGGGGATAGGGCTCTATTTATATTCTTTGTTCGCAACAGCCCCTCATTTGCCACCACTCTCTGATTTACAGCCCCTTATTTGTCACCACTCTCTGATTTACAGCCCCTCATTTGTCACCACTCTCTGATTTACAGCCCCTCATTTGTCACCACTCTCTGATTTACAGCCATCTGCGCACCGCAACATATAAGAACGGAGACCCCTTCCCTCACGGGGCCTCATTCGAAGAGCAGAGACTGCTGCAGGGCGTTTCGACCAGAAAAAACAGGAACTTGGGCACACGGAAACTTTCTCACCATGGAACATAAGATAAGATAGTATACAATCCGTATGGGGTGACTGTTAGTATGCACCACTACTAGGAAGGAATAGGGTATTACTATACTAGGGTATTACTATACTAGGGTATTACTATACTAGGGTACGAATACTAGGGTACGAATACTAGGGTACTAATACTAGGGTATTACTTCCCGATATAGTAACTGATATGGAGTGGGACACTTTTCTACCAGTTTACTATCTCTATTAGTGCCAGTACAAGTATCACTAATGGTTGTATATTGTGACCAGTCAAGTATCAGTCATGGTTGTATATTGTGACCAGTCATGTATCAGTCATGGTTATATATATTGACCAGTGGAGTGAGTCTGGGTGTTCCATTCTACTACGGATTTACCTTTGTGATGGCCCTTCACCAACTCGCTTCTACTTTTCATAAAGGAGCAGTGCACCCCGCCATCCTTAGAGAGTCCTCATCTTCGCCAGAGTCAGTATTCATCCACTATGTATAGTTCTATGATCCATGGTGACTACTACTACTACTGCTACTACTACTACTGCTACTACTGCTACTGCTACTACTACTACTGCTACTACTGCTACTACTACTACTGCTACTACTGCTACTACTACTACTGCTACTACTGCTATGTATTTGGACGGAGATTGAGAGATGAGGTAGCTCCGATATGAAGTGCATATAAACGCCCTCCCTCATCCCCAAACTATATGCACTCCTCTCCACTCGTCTCGTGACTCACTCACACATGAGAAGCACCATTATCTAACATTTCACCAACCGTCCAACCGTCCAAACTCCTTCAAATTCCCCAGAACTCCTTTCTTTAAAGCCCCTCAATACAAGGATGTCCTCTCGTGACATCTCTGTCAAGAGGGAGGACGCCGAATATGGCTCCTTCTTACCGGCGCCCCAGGAGCTGCCCAAGAATGGGAAATCTACCCCCAAACCCTCCACCAAAAAAACAATCAAGACTCCTGGACTGGCGGTGGAACGCTCTGCTCAAGCGTGTGACCGGTGTCGTGTTAAGAAGTCCAAATGTGATGGCAAACTCCCGGCTTGTTCTGCATGTGCAGCTGCAGGCTTGAAATGCATCGTTTCTGATAAGCTCTCGCGGCGCTCGTTTCCCAAGGGGTACACGGAGACATTGGAGGAGCGAGTCCGGGCGTTGGAGAATGAAAACACCAAATTGCAGGGCTTGTTGAGGCTCCGAGAGCTGCAGTTGCTGCATGATTCACACGCGGGCGGGGTGGCTCAGATGCGTCGAGAGATGACTTCTCAATCTGCCCACTCTTCTGTCTCTGGCCCTGACCTTCTGAACCCTTACTCAACTCCGCAATCCCATATACATGACGATGGGTGCCCTTGCTGCGTCACATCTGGCTTCAATTCCGTCCATGAACGACCAGTGTCCCTTGCCGGGAGTGTATATAACGCAGACAACCTATCTATTGCCGGATCCGTTCTTAGCGACGACAATGACTCCAGTAGCTTACTCAGCATCAAGAATGAAGTCAACTTTGACTTCTCCAATGCAGGAAGCGTCAATCCGGCGCCTGGAGCCTTTGCTGCAGCCACCGCCATCGAACAAATGCAGAAAAAACGAAATATTCAAGGTTCTGCCCACTCCAAATCACCCCAGAATGGCTCTGCTTCTGTCATGGATGAGGAGAGCAAACAACAGCTTCTTACGGAGTTGGTGGCGGCATCTATCCCCAGATCCACAGAAGAGACGCTTTTTGTGCCGACTTTGCTCGCCAAAATCTGTCAGGTTTGTGGCTATAGGTCTACGGCAGCACGAGTCACGGCTAATGCCATAGCATCGCTAAAAACGGCGAAAAAAGAGCCTGTGCATGACGAGAAACACCATAATATCCATGTCCGTCTTACAGCGCTCCTCTTGGACCCCACAGAGCCCAAATTGCCGCTGAATCAGGTCGTGGAGTTTCTTGGGCTCTTGAGCGTACCCAGTACTTCTTTTCGGCAGACATTATTGACGGAATACTTCCGAAACTGGGGAGATGTGTGTCCTATAGTGAATAAAAACGCATTTTTGCGGAATTCCGTGGGAATTTGGCAGATTCTTGAAAATGGCTACACCAGCGAGACGCTAGATGTGTCATGTGAGCTGGTGGAGAAGTTGGGGGCGATATTGGTGTTGATGTTGGCGCTAGCGTTGATGTCCTGCACAGAACCGCCGGTCGACTCGACGATGCATCAGCGTTACCACCGGTTGGTGCAGGAGTTCATCAAGCCCAACTGTATTCTCACGAAGTACTGCTCCGTGCAGTCGTTGCAGATCTTGGCATTATCCTTGCAGTACTTTTTGGCCAACGGAGACTTTATCACGTGCTACGAGTTACGTGGCCGCGTCATATCCATGGCCCAGCAACTTAGAATGCACCGATGTCCTGCTGCCGTACTAGGTGCGCATCATACCGCAGACCGTCACGTGCAGGGCTTCTTGCAGGGAGAGCGACGCATCTTATTCTGGTGCATCTACTCTTTGGATGCATTTTGCTCGCTTAGCCTTGGTGTACCTCGGCTTCTAAAGGATTACGAGATTGAGTGCGCCATGCCATTTGCCAGCCGGAATCCCAATGAAGAAGACGATGTGGGTGGAGCTAACGAGAACATCTTGATTGTTAATAACACGAAGTTAACCATCTTTGGACGCGTGAGCGCAGTGGCGCTCGCCTACATGCAGTACTGCAAGGTTTTAGGCAGTATTTTGGATTCGATTTTCTCCCGGCTGGGTGACTATGATGATGTGCTGAATAAAGCACTTGAAAAAGAAAGTTTGCTTGACTGCTGGCGCCGTGATTTGCCCCCTAATATTCGCTTTGAAACCGATACTCATGGCTTTTTGCTGCCACCCGCAGACGCACCTGCAGGCGAGGAATGCAACTTGACGCTCTTATCCAAGCACCAAAAGCTTTGCGTGTTTCTCTTCTACCACGCCAAAATTTTGATCTTTTTGCCCATCATTTCCAAATACGGCTACCACCATAACGTGGGAATGTCTACGAAGGAAAAACTCTCATTGGGGAAACATGATGTGTCCTCTGTGGTGGCCAGTATGACGCTGATCCAGCAATCACTGGCTCTACTTTTGAAGTTATTGAAACATGCGGTTGAAACTTCGCTTCTGCTTCCGCTTCCGCTTAATATCCTGCAAGAATATGCCCGACTTGCGCTTTTGGTAGCCCGAGGGTCCTTGGACTACATAAAAAACGGGCCCTTGCACCAGAATCTGAAGCAGCTTTTGCTCGATACGGTTTCTATACTCAAGAGCAGAAGCCGCACCGATTTTAGGCGTGGTAGCTTGACGGTCAACTCGGCAGTGCTTCTAGAATACCTGGTTTTAAGCATTTTGGGCATTAACCTCATGAAACCAAGCAATACGTTGCGGAAAAAGGCGGCAACAGCACATCTCTCGCGGGCAGTACTGTCTCGGGACATGCCGCTAAGCAATAATGTGCTGTCAGGGCACTGGCTGTGGGGAGAGATGCAATCGGGGCAGCTGCATGTGCAAATGCAAGCGGCTGCAGTTGGTGCGCAAAGATGGCCTACTCACGATGCACACGAACAACCCGAGTCCACGGCCCCGATTCTGGCTTCGGAGACTCCGGAAAACCTTAGCACGATCCTTGACTTCGACCCCTTCGAAATGAACTATACGCAGGACCTTATGGTCAATGACTTTGTCACCGATGGGTCTTTGGGTTTAGTACCGTTCTTGAAAGACTCCAGCGAAGAGCCTTTTTCATCGTTTACGAACGCAGATGACATGTATAATTGGGGTACTCAATAGTAATAACGAATTGCGATGATTCTCTGATTTGTAGAGGACGTTTGTAGTTTTTTCTTTTTTTTTTATACTACCAGAGTCGTTCTACTTTTCGTTCTACTTTTCGTTCTATGCGTGGTACTTATAGACTACGTTGATACTACTTCTAGACTAGCTTAGATGTATGAGTTGATCAACCTATCTACGCTACTCTACTTCTTACTAGTACTCTAGTTCTTAGTAGTACTCTACTTCTTAGTAGTACCCTACTTCTTACTAGTACTCTACTTCTTACTAGTACTCTAGTTCTTACTAGTACTCTACTTCTTACTAGTACTCTAGTTCTTACTAGTACTCTAGTTCTTACTAGTACTCTACTTCTTACTAGTACTCTACTTCTTACTAGTACTCTACTTCTTATTACTACTCTACTTCTGCCTACTGCTATGCTACTTAGATACTTTTGTACTGCTTCTAAACCGGCTTAGACCACCTGGAATGTACTGCCGACTATGGACTATCACCATAAACATTACTAAGATATAAGATCAATTAGGAGAGGTAGGAGGAGGTAGGAGGAGGTAGGAGGAGGTTGAGGGAGGGAGGTTGTCGGAACCGATGTCGGAGCCAATATCGCATCATATCCTACATATAAGCACCTGATCTCAGTCACCCTCAAGCACCAAAAGTGCGCTCCGAGGATTCTTCCGCACTGACCCCCACCTCGGATCTTGGGTTCGGCCCCCACCTCGGGGCTCGGGGGCTCGGAGGCTCGGACTAGGTCATGCACTGCGTGTAGATTCTTTAACTCCAGCTCAGCTATGTATGCTGGGGAATCAGGTGGCCCGTAGAGTAACCATGGTGTAATGTACAGAGATCCCTTCTGTTTATAGGTCAAGGATCTCATTGCCTCATCAAGGTATGTAAACACTTTGGGGGAAGTGTTTACTTCAGACATTGGAGGAGTCTCTAAGTCAGTACGAGGAGGTCTGGTGGGTCTGGATCTAGGAGGCATCTTGGTATGGCTCCCTAGTCAGAGATATTCAATTAGTTAACTTAGTAATTGGGGTAGCGAAGGCCTCATTATGTAAATGGGAGTCGGTCTTCACTGACCCTTGGTTGTCAGGACAACCAAGGTAGAGAAACTAGTAGCGGCGAGCCCTGCAAGCCCAGAGCGCTTATTCGGTGCTATTTTCCAACACTGCGTTGTACTGCACCCAGTTCCGTCGTCTTGACATATAAAGCGCGATTCCCCACCATTCATTTTACAGCCATTAGTCACCATTCCCATAGATTCGCAGCCACAGATTTACAGCCACTCAAATTCACAGCCATTCAAATTCTTACAAAAATTAGAAAGAATTTATTAGGCCAATCAGAAAAGATTTCTTACTACAAACAACAAAAAAACAAAGATTGTTATACATAAGAATTGGAGTCCCATTGAAGTCAATTCTTTTCTTTCTTACAGCCGTCACAGCCAATCACCATTACATCACGATAATCGCTTTACAGCCCATCCAATTGCTGGTATACAAGAACTAGAACTATTGTTGCATTGGGATCAATTGGTTGTCACGTCAATACAGCCAATTAGACTTACAGCCAAAGAGTTACAGTCACAGATTTACAGCCAGGTGAATTCTTAAACAATCAGAATTATTAGATCAATCAGATTGTTATAGATAAGAATTGAAGCTCCATTGATTACCATTAAAGTCAATTATCCCTTGAGTCTTACAACCATTACAGCATTACAGCATTACAGCATTACAGCATTGCATCTGTTATAACCGCTACAGCCAATCAGAATTGATACTAATTGCACTGAACTGAATTTGTTGGTGCAGTCATTATAGTTAATCAGAGCCGGCCAATCAGACTCAATTTGTTGTTCACCCAGTTTTACAGCCATTTCCAACAATTTACTGTTGACGTCTTACATCTAAAGCGATCAATTATTACCGTTCAAAGTGACATCAGCATCTAAATTCATTTAGTTTCAAATCACAATGTCGACGTTTGCCAAATCTGGATTCAAATCGCTCAACTACAACTCGTTCCGGCCCCAGTACCCCCCAGTCTTTTACCAGACGCTTGTGGAGTACACTGGAAAACTGCACGTGCAGAATACCATTGACCTTGGGTGTGGCACTGGCGCCGCCACGTTCCCCCTCTTGAACTTCTCTCAAAATGTCAAGGGCTTGGACTTGTCGCCTGAGATGATCAAGACGGCCTCCGAGTTGAAAGAAGACCGGCTCCTGCAGATGGGCATTTCGGACGAGTCTAGAATTGATTTCTTTGTTTCTGCCGTTGAAGATTTCCAGGCGCCTGCAGATAAGTTTGACTTGATGACGGCGGCAGAATGCATTCATTGGTTTAAGGATTACGATCATTTCTTCCGCACGGCACACAAGCAGTTGAAGCCTGGTGCTACCTTGGCCTACTGGTACTATGTGGATCCATTGGTGGTTGGAATCAACGGGCCTTGCACACAGGAGCTTTCCAAACTGGAAATCGTTTCGAAGTTCATGCACTTATACGATACCTTGGTGTACAAGGACCCCTCCTTTTTGGGTCCTCACTGGGAGCAGCCCGGTAGAAGTATCTTGCGGGATTTCTTAAAGGAGGTGGATGCCAAAATCCCCAGTGATCTCTTTGAAGACGTCAAGATCCGCAAATACGACCCTACGGAAAACCCCAACCCAACAGAGCCCGACCATCTTCAGCTCGCCAAGGAAAATGTTTCGTTGGCCGAGTACACCAAGTACCTCACCACGTTTAGTGCATACCACAATTACCAGGAGAGCACGGGCAAAGGCCAGCAGTTTGTCGAAAAGTTCATTGCGTACTGTGAGAGCGAGCTTGGCTTCGACAAAGACAAAACGCTCTTGGACCTTAGGTGGTCTTCCGGCTACACTTTTATGAAGAAGCGCAGTTGATCTTTATTATATTGATTAGAGGTTAGGACTAAGTTCTATTGCTGAATACTCAATACTACTACTCCTTGTTTCTCACTGAGTACACAATATTTCCATTTCTACAACTTACTGAGGAGTTCAAAGTCAACGAATACAGTCAACATGGCATGTATCAACTGGAAAAAAGCCTCTTGAGATATTTAGTGGAAATTTGAAGGAATTCAATTGAGACTTGAAGATTACAGGTCTACCGATTAAAATGGTTCATCCTACAAAGTGTGACATTCATTCCTTTCAAGAGATCATGCATAGCAATGAGGACAAAGAGTGACGGTGTGAAGATTGGAACTATACTGCACCTGATTCTGCTAGCACCTGAATATGGTAGCAACTGATTTTGGTGGCACCTGATTCTGACAGAACCAATACTGGCAGAATCAGAATCTACGATGAGCCATAATTGATGTTCAATGGTGGCCTGAAATATCCAAAACGAAGAACATAAAGTGGGAGCATTTACTATGGATTTCTAATTCTCATGAAAATTAGAAGCCCTAATTCAAAATATGGGTATATGCAAGATACATTGACAGTTGTGGTGGCTTCAGAATGGACAATACAGTTTGGGTTTATTTCTCAGTGCAGATCAGATTTATGACGGACAAAAATTTCTTCAAACTCTATTACTCAATAGAGTTCCGAACATTAATTAAAGCTACGAACCTTGTGTCCATGCACTCCTACAGTAATTACTACAGTTCTGATGAATAAGGCAGCAGTCATTTCTACTGTTTTCTGATGAAAAGGCAGCAGTCATTCCTATTATTTTCCGATGAAAAGTCAACAGTCATTCCTACTGTTTTCTGATGATTTCTCATGAATACAGGCAACAGCTGTACCAGGTGGGAGCTGTACTAGCTCATTCTTAGGTTGGAGTGATGACCTTCCCAAATGACTTCATCGAAAAGCCCCCAATATAATTGTCCAAAAAGGGAAAAGTGTCTACCATTGATACATTGCCATTGATACATTGACACATTGACATTGACACGTTGACATTGACACATTGCCATTGATACATTGACACATTGACATTGACACATTGACATTGACACATTGACATTGACACATTGACATTGACATATTGACATTGACGGATTGACATTGACACATTGACATTGATACATTGACATTGATACATTGACATTGACACATTGACATTGACACATTGACATTGACACATTGACATTGATACATTGACATTGATACATTGACACGTTGATACATTTCCATTGATACATTGGCATTGATAAATTGACACTTTGGTGTTGACACATTGATACTTAATGTTCACTTATTTGATGTGAACACCAAAGCTCTGGTTGATTTTTGACCTTTTCATTGGTTTACTTTTCCTATGTCCAATCAACCAAACTCTTATTCATGTTCTGCATTGACATTATCATTATTGATTGAACACTGAAACAAGTGGAACAAGTGGCACAAATGAAATAAGTGGAAACGACAAAAATATTCAGTCAATGCAAACGGCAACCTTGCATCATCATGGCTGAATTACGGCTGACTTCCAGGGAACCTCTTATAGGATCTTTGCTGGAAATCAAAAATCACTGGCCCAATATACCTGCACGTGACCTCCAATTATTACTAGACGAAGAAAGAGAAAATGAAAGAGAAAGAGAAAGAGAAAAAGAAAAAGAAAAAGAAGAAACTGGAGGGAATTTAGAAAATAGAAAATAGAGATTGTTGATTGAAAGATTGTTGATTGGAGGAAACTGCATATAGTGTATATAGGCATTACGTTTTTTTCCTAAACCAATGATGATAATTTACAAGCTCAGAATCTTATAGTTCTCTTAATTTTGTCACTTCTAGAAATATGTTATTAGCATAGTTGTATAAGTAAAGAACGTAGTTAAAGGGTATGACTATTCATAATTTGTGGTTATGAGCACCGGTGCTGTTAGATCCACAATAGAGAGGGCCCTCTGCATATGGTATGGTATGGTATTATGAAGTCTCTCAGTCTGAATATTGTTGCAATGGTGATACGGCCTTTAGCAATTTGGCCATCCGAGCGCTTCATGCATAGAAGGCTCCTTTCGAACATTCCAGAACAATCCTTACCATTGTTCTGTTACTATTTTTCTGGTGGAGTTATTCCGTTCCAGTTTCTCTCTTCAAAACCCTAAAAGAACCTGTCAGATTCCTCTTTGAGGAACCATCACGAATTCAAGCTTTTAGGCAGAAATGTGTCTCTAGTCCCCCTTAATCCTGTAACACTGCAAAGTAGATATTGCATTTACGGGCTTGAGCACGATTCTGGAGTTCTTCTAAACAAACTTGTACATCAGACGTATATTCCAAGACCGTAACATGCCACAGAATAAACCTTAGGGATGCGTTTAGCGGGGGGAACTGGCTGGTCTTATAGATATTCCAGTGGCGGTGTCGGGTAACCCTTGAGGGATTTCCTGAAACCAAGGTGAAACATGCGCATCCCCTCTGGGGTACTTAAGGCCGCGTATCCGCCCATATATTTTCGCAGCTATTTTTTTTAGCATCCAATCTAATCTCACTGTTGAGTCTAATCTCACTGTTGAGTCTAAGTATGGGTCTGAAAACTAGCCTAAGTGAAGAGTTTAAGGGTATGTCTACAAAACTAAACTAATTGTTCATTAGGCTAACGAACATAACATTAAAGCCACTATAAAAATAAATGTTAGATCTACCATAGACAGGGCCCTCTGTATATGGTAAAGTATTATGAAGCCTCTCAGTCCGAATATTGTTACAATAGTGATACGGCGTTTGGCCACATCAGAGCACTTCGTGCATAGATGGCCCCTTTCGAATATTCCAGAACAATCCTTACCTTACTATTGTTCTGGTGGAGAGTTTTTCGGTTCGAGTTTCTCTCTTCAAAATGCTAAAAGAACCTCTCAGATTCCTCTTTGAGGAACCATCAACGAATATAAGAGTTTAGGCATAAATGTATTAAAAGAACCTAACAGGTGCAATGTTTTTTTTATGGTTATGAGCACTGGCAAACATTATACTTACTATTAGTACTGGTTCTGGATTAGACTTTAATCATATCCTCAACAACTATCACTTGGTCATATATTACAGTACTGCCAACATAATTGTATAACTCATAACTTATCGGCAAACTAAACTTGAAAAATGTATTGAAGGTATCTGGTGATTCCCTAAGGGTGGTATCATGTGCCAGCATCGAAAGTGAAGACAAGAGTCAAAAGTCCATGGTAAAGTAGCGGTCAGCGAAAATGACGTCGAATAAACATCAAGGTAAACGTAAACAAGATAAACGTCAAGATGAAGGTCAAAGTAAACTTCAAGGGGTGAAGAAAACTTCAAGGGGTGAAGGAGCGGTGGACGTTTAGGCCACGTCGAACGAGGCCTTTCCAAAGTCAGGCTTTCCACCCAAGGTGTTGAAAATATCACCAGTGTAGTTTTCTGGCTCCAAATCGGTTCCGTTATAGTAAACCTTTTTCCAGTTCTTCAACACATCCTTCACAAATGGCATGCCTGCAATAGGCAAGTTGTCGAAGGCCAATGACGATCCACCGTCTTGTGGGTCATTGAACCATTTCACGGTATCGTTGGCCTTGGAATGAGGAGGTCTGATAAAGTCAGCGATCGATCTCATAATCACCACACGGTTGAAGTCGACAAGCCCATGAGTGTGCAATCTGGTGAAGGCCTCCAAAGATGCATTGTCCTCCTGTGCCCCGGAACAGTACGTGGCTGAGCCATTGGTCATCATGCTGGCATAGTAGGCAAAGTAATCTCCCAATGTATTTCCAAGGAAGTAAGTGTCCGCCGTTAAAGTGTCACACTTGACCACCGAGGGCAAGGCTCGTGCTGCTTTTTCCTTGTACAACTTTCTGTTGGCGATATTCTTGTAGTTTCCTTTTTTAAGCTTGGCGGTGCTGGCCAACTTCGCAGCCTTGTCTCTCAACTTCTCGTTAAGCTCAAACACCTCGGTTCCGTATACGTTTTCAGGGTAACCCCATGGGTCATTGCTTCCGTAAGCCCAGTATCCAACAGTCCAGTTGGGGTGGGCGCCGTGAAAGTCTTTGTATGCGGTTTGGTATTCCAAGGCAACCTGAATGGCGTACTTTGGCAATGTCACAGAGCCCATGGTGGTGTAGTTGGGCTCACCTCCTGCAATTCCAGAAATCAAAAAGTAGGTATGGGTAAGATCGAACAACGCCGATAATCCCAAAGCGGTAATGGTAGTAGCAGCGTTGATTTCTCCTTCTCCTGTCATCAAGTTACACACTGAGTAGTCCTGGGTACACTTGATCTCCTGGTACAGGGGGGACAACCCAGGAATGGTGATGTTGTGCTTGAAGTCCAAGTAGTCCGCCCATGGGGCAGCCTCAAACAGGAACATACTGATGATAAACACCTTGGGCTCAATGATTGCAAAAAGCTTGCCATATTCCACACCCAATTCATCACCAGCAGAAGCAGGAGCATCTTCAACCGATTCGACTTTTTTCTCCACTGGGTGTGCCAACACCAAGACTACCAATGTAGCAATAGAAAAGAGAAAAAACTTCATTTTTCAACGGTATAATTGAAATTTGAAGTTATATAATGAAAGACACTGGAAAGTGGTTCTGTTGATTAGGTGGAAGCATACATCAACGGGAATTCTGCTCCTAATTATGCTGCAATTTTTTTTCGTCTTCGTTGCCATCTGAAGATCTGCATTGCATGAAACTTAGCATGCTTACATTTTGCATGCTTGCTTTACCCTGTTGGCGTCGCCATACATTGGTAGGATCCTGCAGAAAAAGGGGGGGTTTTGTCTTATCGGTCCCTGGATTTCCTCATAGCCAACGCAATGCGACATTGCCGTGGAGTGTATACCAGACCAGGACCGACATGCACTGGCTCAAGATGCAGCCTCTCGAAATATTCCCGGCTATTACCACCATAATTAAACTTTCCCTAATTAGTTGCATAACCATTCAAATCATTTAGAGCTTGATTGTTTGACTTCTATCCCTGGAATCAATATCCTCCCCCGATTTCACTGCGAAACTAGGTGCACCTTTTTTGTTTGTCACGATGAAGAATTGATATGGTGCAGGTCGGTCGAGTGACTTGACATGATGCGGGCAGTGGGAATTTAGCCGCTGTTGGCACAATCTCTCGCTTTGAAATTCAGTGCGTATTTGCGACTGATAACTTCCAAATCGGGCCCGCGTAAAAACAAACTGGGGGCCGCTTTCATCCATTGTGTGCAACACTATGTGGAATCTGCCGCAGCTTCCATGCACTCAGTGATATCATGACATTTGATATACGATAGGTTATAGGGGATTTACTCTGAATTAGACCCGGGGAAATCCCTTCGGGGTTTTTTTTTTTTTTTTTTTTTTTTGTACTTGATTGCTTCTTAAACGGTCATGACGGATCTTGATTTGGAGTTGAGATGGCGAGGGATACAAAAACAGCAAGGGAAATGGTTTGACACAGAAACAGAATTAACTTGTAGAAAGGTGAAGGAAAGCATTAATAATCAAACTCAACCGAAGGGGTTATTTGCAACTGGTATTGGATATCAATCTGGATGTTATTGTTCTAACAGAAGAGTGGTTAAATATTGGAAAGGATAATAGTCATGCATGATTGCATGCAGTCAAATTTTGGTAGGGGGGGAAGGGATGTGTTGGTAACTGTAATGAAGGACAATGATGAGGTAGGAGTTTGACTTTTTGGGTAAACTGGTTGAAGTGTAAAAGAAATTAAGTTTCTGTGACACAAGGTTGAGCTGTGCTTAATTACGAATTAAGATCCGTGTTGAGGTATAGTCTAGACTCGCGTATTTTGGCAAAAAAATTCATCTCAATAAATTGGGAACAATAAACTTCAACTTGGTGTAGTCTAAGAAATCATTAGTGTTCTAATCACTTGAAGTGGATATAGTCTGCACCTGAAAAAAAGATTGTGTAACATTGGTTGTAAGTTGATTTTCATTTTAACCAAAATCCTTCAGGAAACTATATGAAACCCAATTTGACTGCCGTTAGTTATAACATGTAATGAATTGTAACAAACTCCGCTGGAATTGAATTATGACTATTTGTCAGTCCTTGAATGTATAACTGAACTATAACGAAGTCTGCTGTTGCAAATGAGTTTTAAATATATGGCAGTCCTTGAATGTATGGCTTAATTTAACTAAGATCACTGAACCTCTTTAATGAGATTTGGTGTCTTTGCAAGCATTATGGAAATATGGGACTACAATTCCTAGTGGGAATGACCCGTATTTATACCTCAAAGAATAAAGGATGTACACAAAAAAGATTTGGGTGGCAAAACCCTGCTTTACGCAAGATTATTGCCTATTCTGTCTTTGTGGCAAAAACCATGTACCTCATGTTTCAAATATGAAACATCCACTTTCTTTAAAAAAGGTGTCGCGACCCCAAAAATCGTAGACCCAAAAATCTCCAACATCCGTGCACCTCGAAATAAATACATCCGTGCACCAAACGACACTCATAGCTAAATCCTAATCCTAATTCTAATCCGAATCTGACTCCAAATCTGACCCCAGATCGACCTGAAACCTATGATCTTCGCTATTCCTAGCGCGCTCAAAAATTTGTTCGTGGGCTCGTTTCTTCTCTGGATCTTGCTTACTACCGTGATACCCCAAACCATCAGCAAGTATTCCGAGTCCCAGCTTATCAACTCCAAATTCGAGTCCCATGTGTACCCATACAACTCCTTGACGATCCCCTCGGAGATCCACATCACCAATTCCGATGTGTACTTTGTAATTGGCCATCCCGACGATGAGGTGATGTTTTTTGCACCCTCTTTGATCGAATTGGGCAAATCCAAGTACAATAACCGGTTGAAACTCATTTGTTTCACTCACGGCGATGCAGTGGACCCTTCGTTTGGAGCAGTTCGGTCACATGAACTCAAAACACTGGCCAGGATCTTGCCTGTGGAAGAGGTGATCATTCTCGATGGTTATGAAGATAGCATGGATGTGCAATGGGATCCTCAGCACGTGGCAGCATCGCTCAACCGGGTGATTAAGCCTACAAACGAAAATTACGTGGTGATTACTTTTGATGAAAACGGTGTATCCAACCACCCTAACCATATATCGTTGTACCATGGCTGCAAGCACTTTTTCACGAGCTATAAAAAGAGAGCCTCAAGACACCTCTATGTTTTGAAATCGCTAGGGTTCTTGGAGAAGTACTCGTTTACTTTGTTGACCAATATCGAGCTTCTTATAGGCTACATATCCAAGGCTGTTTTGAAGAATATTTTGAAGGTGGGTGTTAATATCAGTTTCTTTCCCAACCACCTCGAAAAGAACTCCATCAAGTTCTACTCAGATTTGAACATGTTGAGTTTGGCCTACTCTGCAATGGCCTATGGGCACTTTTCCCAGATGGTATGGTTCCGATACGGCTGGTTGATCTTGAGCAGGTACTTGACCTATAACCACCTTATCCAAGTCTATTAATAGCAATTTCAGACAATCGACCAACCTGACATTCAATCAAGATTCGGACATTGAGCAGGCCCGTTAATTAACATGAAACAGGCTGTTAAAAAATAAGCTTCCACCAATACTTTCAATTGAAAAACCTTCTTTATTACGATTTCATAAAGGCTGGTATTGAGATATTGAACAAAGCCAAGAATGACACATTGGAACGATCAACAACGCATGAAGCCCAGGAAAGAGACTATTTTTTTTTTTTTTATTTGCTTGGAGCTCATTAGTGCGTTACATCTGCCAAAAAACAAAAGTTCTTTTCTCCCAACACCGCCATTCTTGACGAACCAGTCAGATAGAGGCTTTGATAACTCAAAGTCGTGAGTAACTACATCATCAGCATTTCGCCAGAGAAAATACTCTTATCATCAGAGTAAAGACAGTTTATTTTATTTATACTTTGACCAGAAAATGACCTCTATTATTTGAGACAAGACACCAATAGTCTATTAACATTTGGAACCAGATCCATTCCGCTAAACAACAGAAAGAGGGACCAGTTTATTGGCGTTTGGACGGAACCAATATCACCATTCAACCAAGGCTATTCGAGTTTCTATGAATATACCATTTTTTTAAAAAAAAAACGGGACTGTATATTCCATGAAACAGTCTTAGTCTTCAAAATCAATTAATTTGATCAGTGTTCAGGGTTGGATACTAGATGGTTTGTTGAACACTAGATATTTTCGAGCACTAGATATTCTGAACACTAGATGTTCTGGAAGCCAAATTGCTTCTGGCACCAGTTTGCGCCGTGCTCAAAGAAGTCCTGCTTCGTAATGGTGATTTCCTTCAATATATCGTCGTTGGCCAATTGCTGCCCACCATACCAAGCGGCGGTGTCCAAATCATGATGTTGTTCCCGGACCTTGACCTCCCAGTTCGTGGGCAATTCCTTATCCAAATCGTGGACTAGCCTCAGCTTGAAATTGGCTAGTTTGGCGGTACCTCCGACCAAGTTGATGTTGGCCAGCAAAAGGGGCCTCAGCACTTCAGGACATGCCATGATGGCCTCGACAATGAGATCGATGATATTCTTGAAGTTTGCATTTTGAACCACCGAATTCTTGGAATAGGTGTTGTTGTCCAACATGATTTCCGGGCGAAAAAGCGATTCCGGGATGGAAAAACGCTCGTCGAACAACTGGATGGACTGGGCATCCAGGCCAAGCTTAGCCCCATCTTTCTTGACATACCCCGTCATGGTAGTTTTGAAATCCGGCAATACAAACTCACACTTGGCCAGGAGCTTATTCTTGAGGGCGTCTTCGAAATCCGTGGCAATGTACATGGTTTGTTCCTTGACGGTGTTGATGAGAACAGGTTCATCGGATACGTCATAGTGGCGGAACGAGATCAACTCCTTGAGGAGTCCATTGAAGTGTTTGCCCCCAATAGGCAATTTGCGGATACCTTTCCAATACGGACGTTGGTACAAGACAGGGATTATATGGGTAGCACTAAAGCCACAATCCACGACCAAGGAGAAATCGCTCGGGTTGGGTGTATTGGTCCAGGGAACAAGAGACAGCGGAATACATCGATAGTATTGGCTGAAACCATATTCTTCAAACACAATCAAATCTGTATTCATGGAAAGCTGGGGGAGCTGGAACGGCGACTCGGTGAGGGTCAAATGCACTTCCAGCGGATCGAATTCCTTTTTGGGCAGAAGCCGGTCCAAAGTATAGTCCCAGATGGGTTTCTGGGTCTCCCACAGAATGAGGTGGCCTTGTTCGTGTGGGCGACGGAAGTTGATGCCGGAATAAAGGTTGGTATGCGAGAGGTAATCGTTGCCGATATAGATGGCGGAGTCTTTTGCTTTTGCAAGAACATTCTGCACTACTAGCGGGTTCTCCTGCGAGGCGTAACCGGCCTTGATGGAGTAGGACCCATTGTCTAGAATGACGTGGTGAACCATGAAGATGAGTATACGCAGTGGGTGAAGGTGAACATAAGGCACGTGAGAAAGAAGGCACGTGAGACAAATCATGTGACATCACGTGACACAACCATCTGACTCAACCATCTGACACAACCATCTGACTCAACCATCTGACACAACCATCTGACACAAATATTATTTATTCGAGACTCTATCTCAATCCAATGACTATATTCTCTGGGCTTCTTTGTCTAGCAGAGTATAGCACAGATGGTAGAGTGCACAAGCTCAGTAGAACCATTTAAGTGTGTACTACTATACATATACATATACATTTACATACATATATATATATATATATATATATACATTACTACTGGCCGTAATATTAAGACTATTACTATTCTAGTGATGCTCTAATATTACTTGAGGAGCATTAGTATTGGTATTGGTGGATTTGGTATAGAATCTAGAATCTAGAATCTAGAATATGGGTATACAGTAGGGTATACAGAAATTATAGAAAGTGTATAAAGTATATAGAAGTGGGATAGATGTAGGCAGTCATCAATAATCCAATAGCTTGGTAGATTAAGTGATTTCCCTGGGACCTATCATGGATGGAACCTTCTTCAAGTCTTAATTACTCCAACTTCTTTATTCAGATAAACCCGAATTCGTTAATGATAAATAGACACTCGTTGATCTAGATGAATAGGATTCCTTTTACAATTATCCCCTACAATTATCCCCTACAATTATCCCCTACAATTTATCCCCTACAATTTAGTTCATTTCTACTCCCCTCGTTTTATTCTACTCCCCTCTTTTCATTCTTTCTGTGTGATACTCTTAGTGTGTAAGTACAGTGTTTTTCAAAACTATTCAAACCAATAATTCAATATGGTTCGTAGCTATTCGCACAGACTTTCAAATCAAATGGCATAAAGTGTCACACCTACCTTCATACATTGAAGAATTCAATATTCTGAAATTTTAAATCTGGACGATTGCCTCATATGTATGTACTACATTTGGGAGTGGTGTAGTAGCAATCAAGGGTCAAACCGGGACGGAACATGA
>NLAW01001740.1:0-29641 GCA_002370915.1 Metschnikowia lochheadii | reverse complement strand
TAACTACATTGACTATGACTACCTGCCTAAGACTATACTAAGCATTACTACATGACTTATGATTATACTAACCATTACTATATGACTTATGATTATATGAATATGACTATACTGAATATGACTATACTGACTATATATGTTATGGTCTTTAATACATTTATGCCTAAAACCTTATATTCGTTGATGGTTCCTAAAAGAGAAATCGGAGAGCTTCTTTTAGGATTTTGAAGAGAGAAAGTGGAACCAAAAGACTCTCCACCAGAACAATGGTAAGGATTGTTCTGAAATATTCAAAAGGGGCCATCCGATGGATGCATGAAGTGATCTGATGACCAGATGCCGTATCACCACTGTAACAATCTAACAATATTCGGACTGAGAGGCTTCATAATACCTTCATAGACCAGGGCCCTGCCTATGGTGGATCTACCAACTACCTATACATACAATATGGACCCTACGATATCCGATTCTAGTAGTAACTAATACTTAGTTGTTTGGTACTTGAATTGATCTTTTAAGTTTATTGTTATTCTATAAATGATACATATTATATGTGAGACTCCGGTTACGTCAGGTACTATAGTTACTATGTTTTTTGGTTGATGATTTCTCCAAAGGGAGGAATGTGAGGTCTTTATATAGTGGTACGTGAGGCTTAGCTCGACAACAATAGCGGTGAACGATGGCTGGAGCCCAGCGTCTTGAAATGGCCATTGTTAAGATTAGACAGAGTAGGCTTTAAAATACCTCAATAGGTAGGGCACTACCTATGGTGTATCTAACATTATTATACTTAGAACATATTTCTTCTAAAGATCTATACTTGTAATAAATAGATTCGGATATAATCTAGTCAATATAGAGATATATTGAGATATACTAGAATGGTCAGTACAGTGTTTTTTCAAAAGTATTGNTTGAGATATACTAGAATGGTCAGTACAGTGTTTTTTCAAAAGTATTGAAACTAGCCTCCAAATTTAGGGAATTTAGAATATTGAATTCTAATGAAAGTTGGTGTTTGAAACATTATGACATATGGTTTGAAAGACTGTGTGAGAGGGTACGAACCTTTTGGAGTTATTAGTTTGTTTAAATTTGTTAGTTCTGGTTCCAAACATTTTGTCACCTGATTCAAATAGTTTGGAACAACACTGTATCTAATCCAACAATTCATATGGGCTCAGCGGGAATTAAAGAAATCAAGGGTAAAAATAAAGATATATGGGAGTACTTCCTGTTAGATCCACCATAGGCAGGGCCCTGGTCTATGAAGGTATTATGAAGCCTCTCAGTCCGAATATTGTTAGATTGTTTCAATGGAAATACGGCAATTCACCATCAGAGCATTTCGTGCATTGATGTCCGCCTTTTGAATATTCCAGAACAATCCGTACCATCGTTCTGGTGAAGAGTGGTTCGATGGTACCTTTCTCTTAAAGTTATATAATCTCCTTAGGTTTCTCTCTTTGAGGAACCTTCAACGAATATAAGTTTTTGGCAGATCAAGTGTCTCCAATCGCCTAATTCTGTAATCTCCTAATCATGTAATCTCCTAATTCTGTAATCTCCTAATCATGTAATCCCCTGATCCTGTAATCCCCTAATCCTGTAATCCCCTAACCCTGTAATACTGCAATGTAGATTATGCATTAACGGGCTTGAGCACGATTCTGGAGTTCTTCTAAACAAACTTGTATATCAAACGTATATTTCAGTACCATAACATATCATAGAGAAAAAAAAGCCTTATGAATCCTTTTAGCAGGGGAACTGGCTGGTTTTATATGCTTTATATTCCAATGGCGGCGTCGGGTAACCCTTGAGGGATTTCCTGAAACCAAGGTGAAACATGCGCATCCCCTCTGGGCTACTTAAGGCCGCGTATCCCCCCATGTATTTTCGCAGCAATTTTTTTAGCACCCAATCTAATGTCACTGTTGAGGCTAAGTATGGGTCTGAAAACTAGCCCAAGTGAAGAGTTTAAGGGTGGGTCTAAAAAACTAAACTAATTGCTCATTAGGCTAAGGAACATATTAATAAACCCACTATGCCATAAATGTTAGATCCACCAGAGGCAGGGCCCTAGTCTATAAAGGTATTATGAAGCCTCTCAGTCCGAATATTGTTACATTGTTACAATGGTGATACTGCGTTTGGCCATCAGAGCACTTCTTGAATAGATGGCTCCTTTCCAATATTCCAGAACAATCCTTACCATTGTTCTGGTGGAGAGTTTTTCGGTTTCACGTTTCTCTCATAGTTATAGAAGCCGTGAGAGGAACCATCAACGAATATAAGTTGAGACATAAATGGATTAAAAAACATAACATATACTGCTATACTACTATACTATACTGTTAGATTCTCTGCCTCAGACAGAGAGGTTTCATAATATCTTCATACTTAGATCCCTACCTATGGTGGGTCTGACATAGACTATACTATACTATACTATACTATACTATACTATGCTATGCTATGCTATACTATACTATACTATACTATACTATACTATGCTATACTATACTATACTATAATATACACTATAGTATAATATAATACACACTATAGTATATACCAAGTAGCAGACTACAGTAAGGGAAGTCAACGATGTACCTAATTAATTTGACCTTAACAACACTAACTCCAAGTATTAGACGTATTCATGAATTTAACTCAGCCTTACCTACAGCCTTACATACAGCCTTATATACAGCCTTATATACAGCCTTATATACAGCCCTATATACAGCCTTATATACAGCCTTATATACAACCTTATATACAGCCTTACATACAACCTTACATACAACCTTACATACAACCTTATATACAGACTTATATACAGCTCTACATAGTTTCTCAGTGACTATATCCATCTGATCATACATTCCAGGACTTTCTTAGTAGTAACAAATTCCTATGCACTCTTAGTATTTTGACACTTTCGAATTCCAGTCTCATTTTGCTCTTTACTATTGTCGTACTTTAGGTGTAGCTTACAGTATATATAGTGTTTAGGTCCTATAGCAATCTGTGAGTATATAAGGTAGTATCTAGTTCTAACAGTGGTCATGAAATTTCTTCACTTAGTTGATACTTTGTAGTACTATACTATACTATACTATACTATACTATACTATACTATACTATACTATACTATACTATACTATACTATACTATACTATGCTATACTGTAATATACACTATAGTATACACTCTACTACCGGCGGACACGGTTAAGAAAAGTTAAGGCCTGTTTAAAGGAATGGCCAACGGAATCTCACTCCCCTTTGTTGCCGATCATACTATAATCCCTAGCAAACTTGCAAGAAATAAAGTGTTGCAGTAACTATAGATTCTAAGTAATATCAGGATTAAACTACTGGTCCACTCGACCACCACATTAATAACATGCCACCGTTAACTAATGTAGTAGAATATAGTGTAGTGCAGTAGAATATAGTGTAGTGCAGTAGAATATAGTGTAGTGTAGTCAAATATAGTGAAGTGTAGTCAAATAGAGTGTAGTGTAGTAGAATAGAGTGTAGTGTAGTAGAATCTAGTGTAGTGTAGTAGAATCTAGTGTAGTGTAGTAGAATCTAGTGTAGTGTAGTAGAATATACTATAGTAGAATATAGCACCAGTACATAGTGACTGAGTAGAGCCTTCTTGTGACATTCCATGGATGGTGGATCTAAAAATATCAAGCTCTATATTAGTCCAATGTAGATCTGGTAGTATGGTCTGATGTATGTATAACACCTCTTCATTAATGCCTGGACCTGGGTTCGTATAAAGTAGAATGATCTTTTTCCAACCTGCAAGAGTAACGTATTTTGGTTTTGCTCTCTTAGTACTGACCAGCTGACCGTTCATTGATACTGACCAGCTCATCACCAAATCGTTAGATGTTGGATCCAGAATTTATCACTCACACCATTACCTGAATACCACTGATCATCCATGATAAACAACTCGACAGTCTAATCATGGCCCCTTACCATTTGCATCACTGATCCATTCGTATCACTGATCGTAGTCAATGATAATATTCGTTTATCACTTACTTCTTCAATCGGGCTGATTGATCACATATCACCAACGATCATACCAATAACCAGTGCGTGGTCATTAGTATTCATTGATCACTTACCACTAATGAACAGTTCTTGTTGGTGGATTATTGATGAATGATCAACTGTTTAGCAGGAATCTGCGAGAGCAAAGCATCCTGGAAGTACTCCACGAACTTCTTGGAGTCGGTCAACTTCTCGTCAAACTTCACCTTGAAGCTGACCACAGCAGTCACTGAGCCGGATGCCTCAGACACCACTACAGGCTTTGGAGCCAAGCCCAAGAGCTCATCGAAAGCATCGCCAGAAACAGGCCGGCTGGAAGATTCGCCCAAAAACCGGTATGCAATGTCCGACACGGAAAACCGTTCCTTGGACACAGGAGCAACCAACAAGTCATCGAAAATATCATCTTCATAGAGTCCCAGAGAAACAGGCAGACGGGCGTAATTGGGGAACCGCACTCCATATGTTTGTCTCTTGGCAGCGTCCAAGGCACGTTCAAACGCAAATTGAAACTTCTCTTTGGAAATATCCGAGCCCAATTCGGAAGAAAACTCAATCGACAACACATTGGTTGGCTTGGGTTTGTCAGCGGGTTTTTTAGGGGTCTCTTTCTTGGCCACGGGAGCCACCTTAATATTGGAAAGGTCCAAGTGTTCCTTACTCTTGACGTATTGGGCGATTTTCGAAACGGCTGAAGTGTCGATTTCTCCCACGTACGCCAAAATGTCTCCAAGCAAAAGTCTTCCTTTAGGGCCGGAAGCAGGGATTTTCTCAAAGGCCTCTACGGCAGAAATGTGGTTCCTGTGTAATAACACCTCAACGGCAGGAGTCAACTTCTGCGTAGGGTCAGCCTTAGCCAAGCCATTTGAGTCAGTCTTTTGAGCCTTGGACTCGGATTTTTCTTGTTTCTTCGATTCTTTTTCCTGTTTCTTAGACTCCTCCTTCTCCTTTGGAGCCTCCTTCGGGGTCTCCTCAACATTTGGCTTCTCCAACGAGTTCAAATCATCACCAGGTTCCGCCAAAAAAGCAATGGGTTTCCCCACAGGAATGCCCGATTCACCATCCTTGGCCAAAATCTCCCACATGACTCCATCATCCTGAGCCTCAACATCAATGGTAGCCTTATCAGTCTCCACCTCAAGCAAAACATCACCCGCAGCAAACTCGTCGCCGGATTTAAACTTCCATGCCACAATGCCTCCTTCAGTCATGGTAGGCGACATGGCCGGCATTTTGAACACCTGAGCTGCATTGAGTCGACTGCACACCGACATTTGGCGTGCACTCAAACGAACACTCAAACGAACACTCAAACGAACACTCGAACTGACACTCGAGCTGACACTCAGACTGACACTCAGACTGACACTCAGACTGACGCTGGAACGGACTCCGCGTACGCTAATTACGTTTCTAAACATGGTACTAGTGTGCGAAAGGGAGGAGGGAGGAGAGAGAGAGAGTGTGTGTGTGTGTGTATGTGTGTATGTGTGTGAGCGGGAGAAGTAGTGGTGAGAGAGAGGCCGTAAAGATGGAGCCGAAACGGAGGCTAGGTGGAGGATGCCCGCGCGGTGTGTGGGTGTGTGGGAGGATTGAGCGATGCCTCGGGGAAGTACCCCCGAACGGGCGCGTCCCACCCGGGTCATGTGACCTACTTCAGTACGATCTAGATATAGTTAGGGACATATATATACATGCATAGATCTGGATGGGGTGGTAGATATAAATAGATAGAGACAGATTTAAAGTAGGTGGAGACATGAATTTAAAGTAGGTGGAGACAGATTTAAAGTAGGTGGAGACAGATTTAAAGTAGGTGGAAACAGATTTAAAGTAGGTGGAGACAGATTTAAAGGAGGTGGAGACAGATTTAAAGTAGGTGGAGACAGATTTAAAGGAGGTGGAGACAGATTTTAAGGGGGTGGAGACATGGATTTAAAGTGGATGGAGAGTTACAGAGATATAGGTGGATTGAAGTAGATATGACTATAGATGGATATCGATTCGTGGTAGATATAGATAGGGATATAGATGGATAGTATGATATAGTTGGATAGAGAGATCTAGTTAGATAGAGAGATGTAGGTAGATATAGATATAGATATAGATAGAGATATAGATATAGATAGATAGTATTATATAGATGGATAGGGAGATGTAGGTAGATATAGATATAGACAAGGAGAGACATGACTATAGGTGAGTAGATAGATCTAGTATTATGCGAGCTGAGGCTGTAACCTGTATTCGCAAGGGTTATAAGCTTCTAGCGGGCTTCTAAGTTATAAAGTTATAAAGGATCTTCAGGAACGATGACCTAACGATGACCTAACGATGACCTAATGATGACCTAATGATGACCTAATGATGACCTAATGATGACCTAATGATGACTGCATCTTCTGATCTGCTACTAGTAGTAGGAACTCCCCCGAATAGCATCATGAATACTCTTAGCTAATTGATGAGATGTATATTAGACTATAATGATGTCATCCACAAAATCTCGTACTCATACCATCTTAAAAAGCAAACAAACCACTTCATACTACTTCATACTACCCCATATTCATACTTTAAATATTGACATCGTGTCATAGTCATACTTTAAATACTGTCAGTGACATATAATTACTACCAACCATACTATTACTGACCATAGAAACATTCTACCATACTACTACTGACCACAATTCTACCATACTACTACTGACCACAATTCTACCATACTACTACTGACCACAATTCTACCATACTATTACTGACCATGGAAACACTCTACCATATTTTGTCATGGTGTTTTTTTTTTTTACCTTCACTTTGTACCTCTCCATTATGAAATGCCATTATGAAATGCCATCATGATAGATCATACCATATCTAGATAGAGAGATATACTTAGATATAGATAGTTATGGGGCGAGATATAGATGAGGAGATCCAGGTTTAAAGTAGATATTTAGATATAGATATAGATATAGAGAGATTTAGGGTGATATACATAGATGGGTGATAGATTGGAGTAGGTGGAGACTCTGATTTAAAGGAGATGGATAGGCATAGATACATGGATAGATGCATAGATACATGGATAGATGCATAGATACATGGATAGATGCATAGATACATGGATAGATGCATAGATACATGGATAGATGCATAGATACATGGATAGATGCATAGATACATGGATAGATGCATAGATACATGGATAGATGCATAGATACATGGATAGATGCATAGATACATGGATAGATGCATAGATACATGGATAGATGCATAGATACATGGATAGATGCATAGATACATGGATAGATGCATAGATACATGGATAGATGCATAGATACATGGATAGATGCATAGATACATGGATAGATGCATAGATACATGGATAGATGCATAGATACATGGATAGATGCATAGATACATGGATAGATGCATAGATACATGGATAGATGCATAGATACATGGATAGATGCATAGATACATGGATAGATGCATAGATACATGGATAGATGCATAGATACATGGATAGATGCATAGATACATGGATAGATGCATAGATACATGGATAGATGCATAGATACATGGATAGATGCATAGATACATGGATAGATGCATAGATACATGGATAGATGCATAGATACATGGATAGATGCATAGATACATGGATAGATGCATAGATACATGGATAGATGCATAGATACATGGATAGATGCATAGATACATGGATAGATGCATAGATACATGGATAGATGCATAGATACATGGATAGATGCATAGATATACATAGAAAGGGAGTGTTATGTTCTTTTAGTACATCTATGCCTAAACTCAGGAGTAAACACCAGATCTTTCCCTGAACAGTTCGATGGATCCTTTCCGCTAACCCATTTTGGTGCGACACATGAGGAACGGTGAATAGCTGCTCGACTTTCTGTTCTTCACAAGTTCTTCACAAGTTGTTCACAAAACTTCACCTTTAAACTGACCTCCATTATCCGAACTCAATTCTGTAGTGAAGCACCATTTCTGAAACTTTGTCTGATTTTGAAGAATGAACTTCTTGATCCAGAAGGTCGCATCAACTTTCAGTCGGATTGGCATAGTTTCCACATACCGGGTGAAAGGATCAACAATTTGTTAGGAAGTAGCTTGCACCATCATGAGTAGAGCCACTCCTATTTGTCCACATAATCCATATAATTCCACATAAATCCACATGGATCACTAGTAACGGGTAAGTCACTCTGGTTGTTCGCAGTCGAAGTGGATTTGTTTGTTGGGTCTGTGAAGATGAACTGAGCTGCTTTCATGGTGGCACAGTTCTTAAAGTTCTTAAAAGCGTTTACACCATCCGATTGGGTTTGATCTGTTTTGCTGTGGTTGTTGTAAACACAAAACAATTCTGCTACTGTTCAAGTTATTATTGTTTAATATAATGGTTGGATGGACAAATATATATGAGCAGTGTTCTCATAGAAGAAAAGAACAAAATGAAAGAAAGCCAAGATACACTTTTCTAATAGTAATCCCTATAGAACCTCTAAAGAAGTGGTGAAATATGTTACAATAAATGATCCTAAAAATTGTGGATCAATAGAGAAATTAGATTGATCAATAGAGAAATTAGTTTGATCAATAGAGAAATTAGGTTGATCAATAGAAAACAAATTAGAGTTATTTCATTAAATTGTTAGGGCGCAATATTAACAAGGCTATTAGTTTAGAAGCTTATAATGCATCTGATTATTTCCGTCTAGTATTTGACATTCCTTATTTTTAAGAAACTCGTTGGAGAATGAGTTTTTGGCTAAGATTAAGGTTTTGAACTTGGGTGAAGAATACTTACTTATATATGGAGGAAACAATTAAGAGTGGAACTCCAAAGAGGAAAGCTATAGTTATACCTGAAGATTCTTCACTCACTCTCACTTCCTCCACTCTCACTTCCTCCACTCTTCTCTCTCACTCTCCTCTCTCACTTCCTCACTCTCACTTCCTCACTCTCCTCTCTCACTCTCCTCTCTGACTTCCTCCACTCCCACTTCCTCACTCCGACTTCCTCACTAGTGAATGTGTGACCAACCCAACATGACCAAGCATACAATTCTATCCACAATTCAATGCACAATGCACAATTCAATCCAAAATTCAATGCACAATCCAATTAGGTCTGGACAGCGAGGTGGAGTTAGATCCATCATAGGTAGGGCTTTACCTATTTAGGTATTCAGAAGCCTATCTGCTTGACTCTGCTTGATACTAACAATATCCTTTGTTTAAGGGCTTCTACCCAGTCAACTACCGGCAGCTATTATCACCTTTGTCTTGAAAACCATAATAGTACCTCAGCCTATTTACAAGAGATTATCGGTGAATGAACATGATAGACAGAGTACCTGACGCAACAAGAATCTAACATTACTACTACACCACTACTAAATTACTACTAAATTACTACCATACTACCATACTACTACCATCTTACTAAATTACTACCATCTTACTATACCAGTACTACACCACTACTAAATTACTACCATCCTACTAAATTACTACCATCCTACTATATTACTACCATCCTACTATATTACTACCATCCTACTATTACTACCATACCACTGTATTACTTGTTAGGTTCCCAGACACACTCGCACTCTCACCAGATCTCGCACACACAAAAACACTCCCACCGAAACCTTCCCACCAGATCTTTCTCACCCATATGTTTCTCACCCATGTGTTTCTACCACACCTTCTCCGCATTATCACCACTTGCTTCCACACTCACTCACTCAAACATACACTACACTAATTCATATGAGCTACATATTTAAAGTGAGAACAGAATAAAACATACATAAAAAAATATACATAAAAAAATATACATAAAAAAATATACATAAAAAAATATACATAAAAAAATATACATAAAAAAATGAAACTGGATTTAATAAATATACATGGAATAAATTATACATGGAATGAAAAGGGACCCTGGTTTGGTGGTGGATACTAGTCTGGTACTGCTTTGGTAGTGGTTTGGTAGTGGTTTGGTAGTGGTTTAGTACTGGTTTGGTACTGGTTTGGTACTGGTTTGGTACTGGTTTGGTACTGGTTTGGTACTGGTTTGGAGGACTGTTACACGTGACTGCGCTCATGATACCCGCGCTCGACCCCACCTGTTAACAGCACTTTTCCTACCACACATAATATATCCAAATCCAAATCCTCAGGACTCCAACAGGCAAAACTGGTCCCATCACTACAAATAACCCGGCTGTTCCTGTATCCAATCTTTCCCTCCCCCACCTTTTAATTAGAATCATCCCCACACCACCCACACCAATACATCCTTAGATCACGGACTACAACCAAAGACTATACCTTATACACTATAGCATACCCAGTCCATACACTATAGCATACCCAGTCCATACCCTATATAATACCCAGTCCATACACCACAGACTATACCCTATACACCACAGACTATACCCTATACACCACAGACTATACCCTATACACCACAGACTATACCCTATATACCACAGACTATACACCAGGCAAACTCTCATAATGACGGAATGGTTGGCTCGACTCTCGGGCATTCTAAAGAAGTATATGAAATTCATTGGCCCGGGGCTCATGGTATCGGTGGCTTATATGGATCCCGGTAACTACTCCACGGCCGTGGCTGCAGGTTCAGCGTTCCAATACAAATTACTTTTTTCCATTCTATTATCTAATTGTTTGGCTATAGTTCTCCAGATCCTCTCGGCTAAATTGGGGGCAGTGACTGGTCTAGACTTGGCGGCCAACTGCAGAGAAAACTTATCTCCACGACTCAATATGCTCATCTACATTTTAGCGGAAATCGCCATTATCGCCACGGATTTAGCCGAGGTCGTTGGGACCGCCATTGCATTGAATATTTTATTCAATATCCCTCTTTTTTTCGGTGTCATTATCACCGTAATCGATGTACTTATAGTGTTGATGGCTTATCGTCCCAATGGACCTATGCTCTTTATACGCATCTTTGAAGGGTTTGTGTCGTTTATGGTTTCTGGGACCGTGGTTTGTTTTGCCATTGAATTATGGCAGGTTTCTAGAGAACCTCACTTCTCCATGATCGAAGTGTTGAAGGGCTTTTTGCCCAACGAAAAGGTCATAGATACTGATGACCGGAAGGGAGGAAATGGGCTTTTTCTAAGTTTGGCCATTATGGGTGCCACTGTTATGCCCCATTCTTTATACTTGGGTTCGGGCTTGGTGCAGGCCCGTCTCAAGGATTATGATATCAAGAATGGTTATTATACGGAGAAAAAACATACTTCTAGTGGGAATGAGACGAATAACGGGTTCCTGGAACTCAACACTACTGATCTGGAAAATTTGAGGTCTCTGGAAGATGCACCTTTTGTTGGACTCTCTGGAGATGACTATGCTAGATCCATTGAGCCTCAGGATGACTCTACACTGGATTACTATCGGCCTTCTATGCACGCCATCAACGATACAATGACGTATACGATTGTGGAGCTTGTGATTTCACTTTTCACGGTGGCTCTTTTCGTCAATGCTACGATTCTTATTGTGGCTGGTGCTACTATGGGCACCAATAAGAGAGATGGTCACGAGGAGAATGATTCGGATTCTGATTCCGACGATGAGGGTTCGTCTGAAAGCAGTGATTTGTTTACAATCTACCATTTGCTCTCAAAACATATCTCTCCGTCTGCAGGAGTGGTGTTTGCATTGGCTCTTCTCTGTCTGGGACAGTCTGCAGGAGTGGTGTGCACGCTAGCGGGTCAGATGGTGCTGGAGGGTTTTTTAAAGTGGTCGTTTCTGCCAGTGATTCGTCGTTTGGTTACACGTGCCATTGCTATTCTCCCGTGCTTATTGGTGGTTTCTTATTCGGGAAGAGAGGGTCTAGCGTCCACTTTGAATGCCCTGCAGGTGGTGCTTTCGGTGCTTTTGCCTGTGGTCACGGCTCCGCTAATCTGGTTTACATGCTCCAAACGAATCATGTGTGTGCCCATACATGTGAGAGAAGAGGATGTGTTGGCGGAAGAAGGAGTCACCAAAACAGGCCAATCACGGTTCAGTGCCACGGAGCCAGCCATTCGTCTTAAGGATTTAAGAAATGCTCACCCATGTGCAGGTTGGGAAGACGAAGGAGATGAGAGTTTGGAGCAGCAGAACTTGCTAGTGAAAAACTCCACGTTGGTTTCTACAATTGACTCGGAAACCACAAGCCAGAATGCACGCATGCAAGAAACTCAGGATTCTAGAGACTCCACTCTTTATGAGGATATTCCCGGAAGCCAAGAGTTTGGAAATACGCGAGATTCTCAGCAGCGAGTGCGGGGATTCTCCGACGAGGAATCTGTGTTCCGGTTCCAGGGTCATTCCGATATGAGCAATGGGCCCGTGATGACGGTGGTGGCCATTCTCATCTGGGGCTTTGTCACGTGCTTGAACTTGTTCCTCATCGGCAGCATGTTATTAGGTTACGACGTGCCGTTATAAGCATTTATAGGGGTGGGGTATGAGGTACTAAGGCACTTCTATGAACAGTGAAATGAGATCTAATACTAATGATCATGATTCCAACATCATAGAATACATTGGGTGAATGATTGAAACTGAGGCAATTGGGCAGAAAGAGAGTACAACTCATGGAATATGGTTTACTGAGACATTGGAGCATGATATTGAGGTACAGTACTTTGTTTCTGAGCCACTGGGTGAAATTACTCGGTTTCTGAGCTCATCCGGATCCTGAGCCTCTGACTCTTTTACCACTGAAATTACTGCGAGTAAACTGTGAGTTAAAGGAGACTACTATGGGTTTAAGGAGGTTACTGGGTTTGAGTCTTGGCCTTTAGCATGAAGGTTCTGATTTCGTTTTCGTTTTCGTTTTCGTTTTCGTTTCTGTTTCTGTGTCATGCCTCCAAATACTAAATCAGAGGCTCTTGGAAAAAGAGGTGGTGGATTGCGTAACAACTGGAACGCATTCTGGACTACGAATACTAACATAGCAACACAGGTCATAAACAATACATAGCATGGAAAAAGACGCCATCATGCTATGTGAATCTATGGGTGAGTCTTTAATCATTTACAGTAAAGGTTATACAGGTTGTAGTAGTGAGTGTACAGTGTAGCTACTACATTCTAGTGGATATTAGATTTAGTGATCACAACATTGAAAATAACAGTCTCACCAAAACCACCAAAACCACCAAAACCACCAAAACCACCAAAACCACCAAAACCAACAAACCACCAAACCACCAAACCACCAAAAGCCAGCTACAAATACGTTATGATTCAGTTACATCAGTTAATGAGTATACCAATTAAAACACCAACCCAGTTTTACCATATACTTTGATTTCCATTTCTTTTTTTTATTTTCATCCAAGACATCAATGTTCACATATACAAATCCATATAACATACGCATTGTTAGAATCTTGTTATGACGTTTAGTACTAAGTTATCTATATCTGTTGATGATTCCCCGATAGGAGGATTCTGAGTTGCATATATACTAGTCTTAGGGAAAGGCCCGCTGTTTAGGTGCCTGCTAAGTGCCTGGTGGATAGCAGCAGAGAGGCTTAATAATACTTCAATAGGTAGACCACGACCTATGGTGGATCTGACACCCATAATTTTATGGCTTCAACTTGTAAACACGTATAATATATATTCACATGTTTCACGTACTTATACTCACACATGTTTCACGTACTTATACTCACACATGTTTCACGTACTTATACTCACACATGTTTCACGGACTTATAGCTAATTACACTATCGCTACCAATACTCATGCACTTGATTATTTTCATATTTTTATTTTCTCATTGATTATAGAAATGGGTGTCGCATGGGTGTAGTTGTAGCTGAGAAGTGGTGGTTAATGATTCTACTTCTTCTTATACTTCGCACTTTTCTATGTACCTGCAAAACGCGAGCACAACTCCATAGACTTGATTAAGTGTTTTTCAAAAGGATTCAAACCAGTGCGACTAAATGTTCAAACCATACTAGCAAAATTAAACACAACCCAATAGTTCGACAAATTACTGTTTTTGATACTTAATAACCATTTGACATAAACCGGTTATTTCAAATCCTTGAGCCTTACCAATTTTTAAGTTAAGTCGTAAGTACGAGACCTTTTTTTTTTGAATTATTGGTCTGCTTAATTTTGCTAGTCTGGTTTGAAACATATTAGCAAAATGAAGTCAACCCAATAATTCAAAGAAGTTCCGTACACCTTTGCACATACTTTCAAACCCAAAGGCGTAATGTTTCACATCAACTTTTATTAGAAAGAGAAATCAATATTCTGAATTCTTGAAATCTGGACGATTGCCTTATATGTACTACATTTGAGAGTGTTAGACATGGAATCGACTCGACTGAGTGCAGAATTCCAGGAAGTCTACAACACGAAGATCTACATTCCATGAGGATCTACGATGCATGAATAAAGATCTACGCCACATGAAACAAAATCTAAGAATGCAAGAATATAGATCTAGCGTCCTCCAGATGTATAAAAGGGACATAAGTACAGTCTTGAACAGACCAAGAACTCCATTACTTAATCTCAGATAGTCGTAGTCTAAAATAGATATCATCAATTAACTAAGAACACTAATAACGCTGTTCGGGTGAGTTCCTGCTATTAGTAGGCGTTCAGAAGACGCAGTCATCGTTAGGTCATCGTTCCTGGAAAGATCCGTTTTATTCAGAAGCTAGTTAGGTGCTTATATCCAGTGCAGACACAGGCTAAAGCCTTGAGTCGCATAAGAATTCTAACAGAGAGTGTCTGATGAGAATACGCTTACTGCATGTTCACGTGAAGGCATCCAGATGAAACAATGTTGGGTATTGTTGAAGGAAGACCAAAGCTAGAGCCAAGCCTCGTTGGGGTCTCGTCTAAGATCTCGTCCAGATCTCGTCCAGATTTCGTCCAGATCTCGTCCAACTCTGGGCATTGTCTTGGCGAAGATAATGTAGGTGAGAGAGCTGGATGAAGGAGAGAGAGCTGGATGAAGGAGAGAGAGCTGGATGAAGGAGAGAGAGCTGGATGAAGGAGAGAGAGCTGGATGAAGGAGAGAGATTGGCTTAGGAGTTCCCGGGCCGAACTATATATAGAGAGGATACCGCTCACACTAGAGCGGGATCCTCTGTGAGAATAGCTCACTGATATCTAGTTTAGAGATGAATATAAGTGATCTAAGATGAACCCAGAATCACCATACCGATGAGAATTATTGGAGAACAACGTCATAACAATTCCAACTTATCAGAGAGTCAAGGCAAATTCTCAACAATGTGTACTACATTTGAGAGTGTCTGAGTATCTGAGTATCTGAGTATCTGAGTATCTGAGTATCTGAGTATCTGAGTGTCTGAGTATCTGAGTATCTGAGTATCTGAGTGTCTGAGTGTCTGAGTGTCTTGCAGTACCAATCAAGGGCCAATCAAGGACCAAACCGGGACCGAACGGAACGGACCATGAACTGGTTTCCTTGTTATCCTATATATAAGATCTTGTTCTTGTTAGGGGTGTACGAAAGTAAAAAATATGGAATTATTGGTTTGTTTAATTTTGTTAGTGCGGTTTGAATCGTTGTGCTGCGCTGGTTTGAACCATTCTGCCTTTATGGTCCGAAACATTTTGTCGCGCTAGTTTGAACCACTTTGTCGCACTGGTTTAAATAGTTATGACAAACACTGTAGTGAAGGAAGAATCTCCGGATCCATAATAGAGACATTTCTCCTTTGCTTTACTTTTCAAAATTTTAATCTAACCTCAACTTTCGTTCCAGAAGCAGTTTTTTGCTGACATTGAGGTCTGCGTACTACAGGTAAAGTTAATAGCCAAAATCGGGCTTATGCGGTTGTTGATGGTAGGAATACTACTCCTGAAACCAAGGAAATAATATAGGGTTTACAATAGTATAGAATATGAAAACGGCAAACAAAATACATCTACTAATTGGCTCTTCAGTTATATCAGAATCCGTAACGCTTTCTAGAGTTAGTGAGCTAGTATATATACTACCACCTTGCTGGTGTTAGATTCTGGTTACGTCCAGTACTCTGTTTTGTGTGTTTTGTGTGTTTTGTGTGTTTTGTGTGTTTTGTGTGTTTTGTATGTTTAGTCGTGATTGATTCCTCAAGCAGGAACCATCGTACCTTATATAGACTAGTCCGGCATGGAGAAAAGGAGGTCGTTCGGATTGACCACAGTGCAAGGGTTTAACATCCACATGGGCAGTACACTACCCATGGTGGGTCTAACAGCTGGAATTATGGGTACATAAAACAATCTATTGTTAGAGCCACAAGAATAGGTTCCCATGATGATGTTGAAAACCCCGAAATAAACATATATAAACAGGCTGCTTTCGATTCTAGTACTTCTATAACAACCAATGATGTTGATACATGGGGATCAGCTTATAATAAACAAAAAAGCTATTGATGAGACAATTGAGAAAGAACATTCAATCCCGAAGAATAAGAATAGTATCAATAAGAGAAGAAGAGAAGATGACTAGTACTTTGGGAACTCCACCAGCTGATGTAAAAGGAGTTCATACACCTAAACTAAATAAACTGTTAGATCCACAATAGTCAGGGCCCTGGTCTATGAAGGTATTATGAGCGCCTCTCAGTCCGATTGTTAGATTGTCACAATGGTGATACGGCGTTTGGCCATCAGAGCACTTCATGCATCCATCGGATGGCTCCTTTCGAATATTCCACAACAATCCTTACCATTGTTCTGGTAGAGAGGTTTTCAGTTCAATGTTTCTCTCAAAGTTACGTTTCTCTCAAAGTTATATAAGCCACTTGGGTTCCCCCTCTCTTTGAGGAACCATCAACGAATATAAGAAGTTAGGCATAGATGTATTGAAAGAACATAACACTGATGAAAATCTAGTGTTTAAAATAGATGATATGGTTTGGGATTCAACAGATGTATTTGATCATAATCCTTATAAAATATCGTGGTGTAAAATAGTTATACATAAAACTAGGTGCTATGTTTTAAAAAATATGGTAGTATGTCATAGTGTATCAAACAAGCGTAACAAGAGTAAGACTCACCATGTCAGACCCACCATATGTAGGGATCTACCTATGGGGATATTATGAAACCTCTCTGCATGATACAATGGCTATTGTTACTCAGGCTTCTACTCAGGCTTCTACTCACGCTTCTACTCAGGCTTCTACTCAGCCGACTACTCAGGCTTCTACTCAGCCGACTACTCCGCCTCATTGTATGGAGTACTAGGATGAACTGAGGTGAGTACAACAATGATCGCTAAGGAGTTGTTCCACAGCGATCTAGACTCTTGAAAACACTAAAAAAGTAGCTCACATTCCTCACTTGAGGATACTTCAACGAATAAAGATAACTTAGTACTTGAGGAATCTTCAACGAATAAAGATAACTTAGTACTTAACGTTATAACAAGAATCTAACACACCACTCAAAAAGACACTCAAAAAAGAGAGTAGCACTTAAAAAAAAGCCACTCAAAAAAATAAGTAGTCACCCTTTTCTCCTCAAACTGTTGACCTCAAACCCTTTTCTTAAACCCTATTCTTAAACGCTTTGTTTCTTTACCGTTGTCCTTAAACGTTAAACGTTAAATGTTGGGCTTAAACAAAAGTCGTGTCCAGCCCATAAACCCACAAGTGATCAACCCACAAGTGATTAACCCCCAAAAAATCGCGGTGCGTCAACTAATCTCGCATAAACTCTGGCTTCTTCATACTCAACCACCATGGACAGTTTCATCGAGTCCACGCTGAAACTCCTCGAGGCGTACCCCGGAGCAAGCGTCTCCATCACATACGCCAACATGAGCAAGAAAAAAGCGGCGAAAAATGCGGGCAAAGACGGCAAATCAGCCACACAAGCCGCTCTGGGCCTGGCACGTGACGAGAGAAGAGCCAAAAACGTCGTCAAGTTCAAGGTGTACGACTCTCTGTCGTCCAAGTGCTTGGTATACTCGACGTATAAGGCTAAAGAATTGTCGAAGATCTTGGCATTTTTGGGTCCCCGTGGTGTGGCCTCCTCCAAGAAGCACGTGACCTCTGACCCTGAGCAAAAGACTTCCACTACACTCAATACTGACTCCAAATCCACTTCTCAAAGTAATTCTCAGGGTAATTCTTTGGGTAATTCTCAGGGTACTCCTTTAAGTACTCCTTTAAGTACTTCTTTGAGTACTTCTGGAGTTGCTGCTGTCATGAGTAACCTTGAATTCAAAGAACCCGAAGTTTCTGTGGCTGAAGAGAAACCCATAGTGGAGGAGAAGAAAGATGAGAGCAAGAAGAAGAAGAGCAAGAAGAAGGGCCGGAAGTAGCCTGCCCGACTGTACTAAATAGTAATCCAACAAACAAACGAAATGATACTGACTGATAGAAACGAATACTGAAAGAAACGAATACTGACAGAAACGAATACTGACAGAAAGGAACACAACAAACACACAAATGAACACTTTGGAACGAACTTCGAAACAATCTTGAATCACCAAACTAGCAGCGCTTTGGTGTCATCTCTAGGAGAATATAGAACAACTCACAGAACCATTGTGAATCTGAACACTTCCAACTCAAACACACAGGAAGAGTCTAGCAATATTGATCACCACAATTCCATCGAGCTCTATTCCTTGTTCCAAAACACTGGTCACTTGACCATATTAACTCACTGCACCAGGCCAATCACCAGGCCGCACCAGGCCAATCACAAGGCCACACCAGGTCACTGCACTAGACCATATTAGCACCAGGCTAATTAGATCAGAAAAAAATTAAACAGTAGACCATCTTGATATCTGGATTACCCTTTTTGAAATCTAGGTATCAACATCCTAGTATCTTGCGATTTTGGGGGGCTTCACCCACAAATCTCAACCCGACTGTTGACCTGGCATCTCAACTCTCTCGACTCCACTAGCTCCGGAAGAAACCCAGGAGACGCCCGAAGAAACCACTGGACCGCCGGGACTCGCTTGGTTTGGTCAACTCTCCCAACCGGTCGTTGGCCCCTCCTGCACCCTCAATTATACCCAAGACTCGAGTAGTGTTGACACTAGATTGAGTCTCGTCAACAGTAGAGTCAAAGCTTTCGTCGGGTGATTTCCGGGCGCTGCCCAGGAGCATCTCGAATTGTGGAGACTGGAGCTTGGTGTCGCTGGTCACGAAAGAGAGCTCAGTGAATGACGATTCCGCTGGCAGCAAGTACTCCAAGTTCTCTTTGTCGTCGTTAGGGTCATAGATTTCGCCCGCTTCGTGCCATGAATCCACAGTGCCGTTTCCACACAGATTGGGTGTGGAAATAATAAGAATCTCGTGGTCGTGGTGTATGATTGATTCGCTTTCATCCTCAGATGCTGGAACCTCTCCTGTTCCACTTGCATCTTCAGCCACTTCATCTGCTGATTCATTAATTGACTCAACAACTGGAATAACGGACTCATCAACTGGATCAACCGAATCATTTCTAGAGTCAGAGTCCTCATCAACCGGATCAACCGAATTACTTGTAGAGTCAGAGTTCTCATCAACCGGATCAACCGGATTATTTTCTAAGTCAGAGCTCTTGTGAACTGGATCAGCCGATTTGATTTCGGAAACAGAGCTCTCATCAACTGGATCGGCCGAATTATTGCCAGGCTCAGCGGAAGTCTCGTTGACAATTGGCTGAACCGATTCATGAATTGACTCCAGCTCGCTTTCAGTTGGAATTGAAGTTTCGTCTTGTATTAACTCAGCAGAAGTCTTGTCTTGAATTGGCTCAACCGAATCCTCCCAGGGAACCAACTCGCTGGCCTCGACGTAATTGTTCCGATTGCCATGCTCGTCGAATTCGGCTTTGAGCGTTTCGCTTACTTGCCAAGATTCATCGTTGAGAATGAACTTGAACACCAACTTCTGCTTCTCGGACACCTTCACGAAGGTCTCATACATCTCCGAGAATGCGTTTTTGTGAAGCTTTCCGAGCTCAGATCTGGACCAGCCATCAAAGTTGCCAGTAACAGAAACAGAGAGGATATCTGGACTAGCAGGCCTAAGGTTAGTAATGTAATTGAATATGCTATCGAACCATTCATCGTCTGGAATTCAGCCAAGGACAAACTGTATCATCCGCCATAAGCTTAAACGCATTGTAAGACTTAGCCAAAGACCACTTGAACTAATTGCATGGCTTGCACAAATGACGAGGATTAACTGCTTGAAGACTAAATATGACTTAGCCATAGACTGCTGTAACAAGTCAGCCATGATAGCCATAAGCTTGAAGTTCCGATTCATAATGATCCTGAATAGTCATGCAGTCAGATATGACTAAGACCGAGTCATTAGAATCAGGAACATCACCAATCAATCAAAGAAAGCATTCAAAAATGCCACAGTAAACCTATCATCAAGATTCATGATAAGCCAAATGAATAAGTCAATGATGAAAAGTTAAGCATAAAAGTTTATCATAGTCCAATTGAATCAATCAGATAAGGCCATATGAGTCAATGGAATAAGAGACTAAGTCAATGGGTCAATCAGTCAATCAGTCAATCAACAGATCAATCAACAGATCAATCAATCAGTCAATCAATCAGTCAATCAATTAGTTAATCAATGGATCAATCGAGTACGTAATCACCAAGAGTCTAACTGCCAAGAGCCAAAGCCACAGTAGATCACAATCAACCACAGTCTCCCATAACAGTGATTCACATGATTGATCTAATGACTTTAGCGTTAAGTAGAAGATCAGATCATATCAGAGCCAATGAAGGGTGAAGTAGTGGGTGGTGCAATAGTTGGTGCTGTAAATCAAACATGTAACGCTAACCCTCAAATCTGTCCAAAAAGAGATGGATGGATCTGGAGGGATTCACAGAGAACAACATAAAGAAGCAATAACCTTCTCTGATCTCAACACACACACACACAAACCAACCTCCAATTTCCATCCCTTAAACCACCCCCAAACCCCATCTGACCCGTACACCCTCAATGATCTGCACTGATCCGCTCCCAACAAAGACTTACCCCCTTGATCCCACTGATCTAAAGAATTGTTTTAAGGAATTGTTTGAGTAATGACTGCGTTTGATTGATCTCTAAGTATTGCTCGAATTGTACGACTGATTGTATTGTTGATTTGATTGTGTTGCTAATTTAGAATGGCTGTTTTTAGGATGGCTGATTCGACTGGCTGTAACAATGGAATGAAACACTGTGGAACACGGAGGAAATCAAGAGGCAATAACGTCACTAAAACCAAAGACATCCGCCCCAAATAAACACTAAAACAACATACCAAGTTAAGCGGTAAACATAACTCATGATGGAGGGGGAAAAAAAAGCAGGGGGGTGGGGAGGAGCAGTCCTTTTATAGTCAGGAGGGAAGGGTTAAAAGTTGCGATTAGGGACGCGCATGAAATAAACTGGGTTGGCCGCGTGAGGGTGCATAGGGCCTGCACACAGCCGCATCGGTGCGTCTATCATGCGTTGCTGCGTACGAGATAGTCCTCCCAAACGCCTGGTGCATGGGGCGTGCGGTTCAAAGGGGGAAACGGTAAAGGTTTGGGCCAATCAGCCAATCAAAATAGAGATTTGGGCCAGTACTGCAGAAAGCAAGCAGCGGACTGTATACACCGTAAGGTAACGGTCAGGTGATTCAGATGACAGATCACATGATATGCTCAACTAACAATCTCTGGGGCGAGGAGTGCACTCACCCAATACAGCCACCAGACACCACCAGACACCACCAACAACACCACCATACAACAGATCAAGAACCCATGATGTAGCATATCAACAAGTATCAAGAAGTATCAAGAAGTATCATGAACCACCATGTATGAGGGTGTGTGTATTGAACAGGTTTATGACGCATGAAACAATACTGAAACAAAACTGACAGCATCAGAAAGACAACCATGAACTATTATGACAGCCACAACATCACCATGTAGTTCGTTTAAATTATAGGAACAGTTGATAACATTCATAAAACAACTTTGAAACAAACATGAAACAAACATGAAACATGGCAGCCAGTATCAACCTTCCCTGAAAAACAACCATACAGCAGTTTTCCCCACCAAAATGCAGCATGTTATGGAACAGTCATGTAACAGCCATGAAACAGTCATGTAACAGTCATGTAACAGCATGAAACAACTATGAAACAGCATGAAACAGCTATGAAACAGCCATGAAACAAGCTTATGAGCCCAACACCTAGAGAAATAACTTGAAACAAGCATCAAACGTTGATGATGGCCACTGAATCAATGTTTATTTCCTGTATAACAATGTACATAAAACAAATATGAACAAACATGAAACAAGCACAATTATCAAGTGATTCTGACACTTAAAAATTCAAGACCTTAATTTATCACGAACACCATGAACCATAAACATGAATAGCCATGAAACACCTTTGAAACAGCAATGAAACAACAGTAACATATCTCAATAGACACGTGACATATTCACCAGTAACGAGCAAACAAGAATGGAACAATCATGAAACAATCATGAAACAATCATGAAACAAACATTTGGCACGGTTCACCTGTAACCATCTGTAACATCCTGTAACCAATTCACCATGAAACAATCATGAAACAGTCATGAAACAGCCATAACCATCACGCGTAATATTCTTTATCGAACAAAGGATCAAGTTGTATACTTTCACCCGCAACAAGCACCAAACACCAAACAATGAAACAGCCATGAAAAAATCATGAAACAATCATGAAACGACGATGAAACTACCATGAAACAGACACGAAACGACAATGGAATGACTACCACAAAGTCAGATTTAACCAGTGTTAAGAAATCAGCAGTAGTAGTCAGTCGCCTCTAGTGATAGCCAGGAGTAATTAGTACTACTAATAAGCATTCAGTAGTATCTCCTTTTCCATATGAAACAGTCACGAAATAGTCATCAAACAGTCATGAAACAGTCATGAAACAGTCATGAAACAGTCATATAACAAACACGTAGCACGATTCACCATGAAACAGCCATGAACAGTCATGACATAACCACCACGTGTCATATTCTCCATATAAGACTGGATCATGCTGAATACGTTCACTCGTAACAAGAACCAAAAAACGGTGAAACAACACGAACACAGTAAGACAACCACGAGATAACAATGAAACTCATGAAACACAATGAGCCAATGAAATAGCCATGAAACACAATGAACCAATGAAATAGCCATGAGACAGTCATGAAACAAGCATCAAAAAAGCATGAAACAATGAAACACTCATGAAACAAGTATGAAACAAGTATGAAACAAGTATGAAACAAGTATGAAACAGTGAAACAGCCATGAAATAAGCATGAACCATCCATGCAACAAGTATGAACCATCCATGACACTCATGAAACACTCATGAAACAAGCATTGAACAAGAGCCAAACACAGTGAGACAACCATGAAACCATGAAACACTCCTGAAACACTCATGAAACACTCCTGAAACAAGTATCCAAGAACCATTTGCAGTATTCAAAACACGCAAACCGTTTATTGATTCACCATTTCCTTGCTTCCATTCCATCAGGAGGCCGCGTATCAAACTTCTTATCCTTAGCTTCCTTCCAATTGGTTGTGAGCACCGTCCCATTGGATTCCACATACGATTTCATCATGGCTCGCCGAGTATCTTCATCCACATCTTTATATAGTTTTGCAAAGAAATCTTCCGGGTTACCGTCTGTTTCGTCTTCCTGCACATCGAACTTGGCCCAATCTGTCTTTTTGCGAGACGAAGAAGGGTAAGCTGGAACCGATCCTGCTTCAGAAATCACATTTGAAACCGGTTCTTGTGCTTCTTCTAGACATGACCATTTGGTGGCCATAGCTTTAATGAGCACGACTTCAATTTTCTTGGTCATCACCGTATATGAACTTTTCTCCGGAAGTATATCTCCGGCCAACCGATCCAACGAATAATTATATTCGGAGTTTTCCGACGTGGGAAACGATATTGAAACTGACCGTTTGGTGAAGGTCACGTGCACAGCCTCCGATGCGATGTTCGAAGCATAAATCGTGATGGTGACTCGGTCTTTGCTCTGATACCATTCGTCTCTGATTTTGGGTTTGATGGGTGCTTGTCTGTTGAGGGCTTCCACTGAAGCCAGGACCAGACCGGGGACCAGACCGGAGACCAGACCGGAGACCAGACCGGGGGCCAGGGCCGAGACCGAGGTTGCTTCGGAGGTTGGCTCGGATGTAGGCACCGATGTGGGTTCTGATATAGTGTCGGAGACCCCAGGACCCGAACTTTGACCCGAACTTTGACCCGAACTTTGGTCCAAACTCTGACCTGAATTCTGGTCCGAACTTTGACTTAAACTCTGATCCAAAGTCGTGTCCTTCCCAAAACCTGACCCCAGTCCAATTCCACTTTCAGAACCACCTTCCACTCCTATATTCCCATAATCAAGCCCATGCTTAACACAGTCACGACGAGCCTTTTCAATCCATATATCTAAAGCTGGCTCCGAGCTCTTAAACGTCTTGGCCCATTGGAAATTGGTGTACGCCTGCACATAGTGCTTCTCCGAATAATTAACCACTCCAAGCCGGAAATAACATGTGGCTTTATCGGCCATTTTCCCCCTTTGTTCCAGAATCGTAAACGCCTTGGAAATGTCGGCTTTGGCCGAATCATAGTCACAAAGCTTGGTATAGGTCTGGGCTCGCTTTATGAGAGGCGCAAACGCCTGAGGGTTTTCACTTAGGGCTTCCGTATACTTTGAAATGGCTGTGAGGAAGTCATTTGCCTTGGCGGCGGCGTCGCCTTGTTTGATCAGAACTTCAATGGGCATGTGTGGGAGACGTTTGGGGACAGTTTCAGGTGCGAGTTATATATGCGCACGGACTGCATATGAGTGATTTAGTAATGTATATAAAGGTACTAGTACTGCATATGAGTAATTGAGAACGGCATAAAAATGATTCAAGCCGGCATATAAACATCGACCTGCATATAAGCAAGACTGATCGCTAACTCTAGATCTAATGCCATACCGTCAACTTAAGAAGACTATTGTATTTAGTTACGAATTGATTCTTATATGGATTCCTGTAACTACGTAAACACCTTCCAGAAACAGACATTTTGGCCGTGATTCATATTTATGGATGGTCTGTTACCGATTAGGTGATTATTACTGCCCCAAACATCCATAACATCCATAACATCCATTGTATCTGGAGGATATGGTTTGATATCTCACACCATTGCTGATTACTCTATAGACGTAAAAAAGCTGTTTTGTGTGTGTGTGTGCGTGTGTGTGTGTGTGTGTGTCTATGTGGATAATCGTCTGTCCTGCACATAGACCATCACACCGTCTCTGCCCACATCCAAAGTGCTTACTATGGATTTGACCAATGTAGACATATCTGTAGACAACTGTAGACAAATCTGTAGACAAATCTGTAGCCACATATAAACATCCAAAATCGTTTTCTGGTAATTGTATTTGTTTCACCAGAGGACAGCGAGGAAACGACGGGGTAAAGGGAGGTACTGGTCATGTAAGCCGACCATTTGTAAGCTGACCCACGTGATCAAGACCAACAGATAGGTGGTGATACACACTGGAAGAACCACAAACGTTCCTGCTGACTGCAGGATCAACCCCACAAAGAATGGAATAAGGGCACCTCCGCTGGACCCAAATGCAGTCATTATTGTAAGCGACACGACCTGGATCTTCCGGGGAAGCATTGCTGAAACGGTAGTAATCAACATGGGGTAAACTGGACCAATAGCGACACCAGTCAAGGAGGCAAAGACACCCAGCACAATGTCATTAGGCACGACCCAAGTCAAAACCAAGCAAGTAAATGTGAAGGTGGCGAGGATATTGACCGATCTCCGGGCTCCCAAGTGCTTATCGAGGGGTCTGGTCAAGACAATCCTGCCTAGAGTCAAGCCACCCCAGAATCCACTCAGCACGTATCCGTAGGAGCCACTGGTGTGACGATAATCCACCAAATATGAAACTATCCACCCTCCCAAAGCCACTTCGGTACCCTGGTAACAAAACACATAAAGCGAGATCATCCATGTGAGCTTATTGGATAAAGCCAGCCGCATGGGAGTTTGGCCTTTCGTTGCTGCAACGGTTGGGGTCGATGGTTCGGAAATCTTGGGTATATGGGTCAGTCCAGTTTCGGGGGCATAGGTCAGCCCAGTGCCTAATGCACAGGTCAGGCCGGTATCAGGGGCACAGGAATGGGGGAGAATGTCACTGTCAATACCTCTATGATCATTTTGCAGCTCAAACGCCCGAGTAACATTTTCCCGTAAGTTTACCAACCCAACATCCTGTTCGGGCAGAGGTGTACGAGTTGCAGATTCAACCCTGGTGACTTGGTCCAGATGAATAAGGCGGTCGTTCTCCTCAGAATGATCCCAGGGCTTCAAATCGGTATCTGCCCCTTTATAAGCGAAAAATAAAAAGACAAAGTTGAACAACATCAAGCCCAAATTCACCATGTACACGTAATTCCAATGAATATTATGTTCGATCATCGTAGTGGCCACAAATGGTGAAACCGTGGCGCCAAGCCCGTACCCACCATGAAAGAAGGAGAGGTACTTGGAACTTTTATCTAATTTCACCAAGAAAATGTTGACTTGGGCCAATACCACGGCAAGCCCGATTCCTCCGAAAAAAAACCCAACCACAATAAGTGGGAATGGACCTCCACTGGCCACGATCGAGTACATAAGAATAGACAGGACACATCCGAGAGGAATGGACTTGTCCATACCAAACCAAGGCTTGATTTTATGGGAGAAAATCGCCACCAAAATGAATCCGGCGGCATTAGCCATCCAGATAAGCGACACGACCGAATAGGAGATATTATAGTGGGCTTCAATTGTGGGAAGAAGTGCACCCGGAGCCGCATCAGAGAACCCGCAGGAAAACGCCCAGAGGCAACCTCCAATAATACGGTTCATATTCTTCTCGGGGAACCGAGACGTCATGATGCGGCCCTCGCTTGCTTGTTGTTTGTATTGGGATTGTGATACGTGGCCGACAGACTCCGAAGGCGTAATGTCGCTGCGTACCCCTGGGTAGTGGGACAACTGCGTAATGTCGTCATTTGAGAGGCGTGTAAGCACGATTGGGCGATTAGCTGTGGGTCCCCTTAACGATTGGATGCGTTTGCCTATTATTTGGATCCGGCCTGACATTGTGTATAGGGTAAGGAGAAGCTAAATCCGTGGGGACCTGAATTGTAAAGAGTGGTCCAGTATATACAGGCAGTGGTCCAGTATTGTATAGAACGGATCAGTAGTGTATATAGTGGTCCAGTATTGTGGGGAGTAGATCAGTATAGTATGGATACCCCAGTATAATTTTGTAGGGGGTAGACTAGTATTGTATGGAGGAGTGGGTACCCCAATTCGGTGTTGTATATGAGATCAATTAGGGAGGTAGGGGGTTGAATGGGCGTATAAAGGGGTGGGTGGCCAAAATAAAAACTTTAAGGGCGAGTAGGGTGGAGGGTGATGGGTTTATATAATAGTAGTGGGTGCAGGGGCATCGAGGCATGCATATAAATTGCATTGGGCGGGGTCTGCGTATGAGTTGCACTTGGGTATCGTACGCGGGCAGCCGCACTATTTTTGCGAGCTCATGTAAATTGCGTCTGACTAATTGCGACTCTAGTTGCGCTAATTGCGACTGTAATTGCGCTCAGTGTACCCGCTGCGAATTGCGAATTCCCCCGACATTTCGTGATTGCGACATTGTTGCTCGCAAAAACCGTCACGTTCCCCATTTGCGATCCTTAGTCATCACTTGGTCCATGCACGACTTACGACCGACGCCGCATCCCCCGCTCGATCGGGTTTTGTCAACAAGTACCTAGCATGTACGGAGTCAGAGTACTTCGTGGATGTGTTATATGCAGACCAGTGATGCACCGTGTGCAGGTCCCTAGTGGGTGAAAACTCTTCACCAGGCGCGCACCGTCCAATCCCACTTTGGTCTTGTAAGGTACAACTTACATATCCCTGTATATCAATACATATACTAAAACATAGGTTGAAAGATTAAGAGTCAAATTCACTACTGAACGAAAAATGGATTCCAGAGCTGTCGCTATTCAAGAAATCAATCGGGCATTAGCCGCAGGAGGGCGAACTCTACGAGGGTTTTCAGTCCAAGCGTTAGATCTCATCCTCGCCGAAATTGATAAATTCGAATTGATGTACAACCGGAAACTGGACTCCGAATTGGAAGGCCTCACCGCCTTATTTCCCCCTACAACATCGAAGCAACTCGACCTCTGGTTGAGAAGCTCGCAAATCGACGTCGACGACGGAGACATGCGGGAGATCCTTGATCTGTTCGCTGCAGAGGCTTTCCCACAGATTGCCGCCTGGGAAACCCAACGGAAGTCTCCAGCGTCCCTCGGTGTACCCGACGAAGTGTACCCCAAACTATTGGAAATGTTAAAGGACCGTGCTGGTGCCGAAGATTTCGCCAACATCTACCCCTATTCAGAGCTGGCATCCACGAGTTATCACGGTATCAACGCGATACAGTCCGAAGTCGCCCTAGACCCACTCCTTAGTTTGAGAGTCATAACGTACTGGGGTACGCAAGTCTTGCAGAAGCTCCGTACGGGGGGCATCTGCGAAAATTGCATCACCGCAGGCCACGAACCCAAAAGTTGTCCAAATGTTGATACCAAAAACCACCGAAAGAATTTGGCGTCGTACACCATGCAGGATTACGAAACTGTCTTCAACGGTAAACGTTCCGCAGCAGCAGCCCAATGCAGCCTCAACCACGTCAAATAAAGCGGGAAGGGGCTTACAAGACGCGATCACCGCGTACACATGATCGCACATGTGAGAACTACCCCGCTGATTGGTTGTATGATCGAACTTTTCAATAGGAAATTCACTGTTGATGACCAATTATCGGACACCGACACTCATCATGAATTTATCCTAGACACCGGTGCTGACGTTACTGTAGCACGAGACATCTCACTCATTGCAAATTTCCAACCATCGCTTGACCTCATCCTTACCGACAGTGGCGGCAAGACACATCCCACTCAAGGCCGAGGTTCCATCCGTATAGGAAATCAGGAGATACCATGTTACTGGGCACCCACGCTCAACGTCAATGCAGTTAGTATGAATGCACTTCACAAGATTGGTGAAGACACCTTATTCGCCCACACCGGGGATGTCTACATGACCGATCGCACGAGCAACAAGCTAAGACTCATAGCTAGTCCACAACGATAAATCACAAACGTGCAACCCAATGACCAGACTGATGGGACACTAGTGACGAACTATGATTCACACGCTACGCCTCCACAGATCAATTTTGTGGCTCTCCAAAACAAACAGGATCGGATTACGCCTTTCTACCTTCACCG
>NLAW01001738.1:4217-24039 GCA_002370915.1 Metschnikowia lochheadii | reverse complement strand
TGCTATGTTTTAATTAGACAGTCAGATTCCCGAAGTCCGTACCAGTTCTGATACGGTCGATTGTCGAGCGAGGCAGGCAGTAAACCCAAAAGTTAACCACCACCACATAATGCCCGACCGACCATCAGAGCCAATCCTCATCCCGAAGTTACGGATCAATTTTGCCGACTTCCCTTAACTACTTTGTTCTATCAACTAAAAGAGGCTGTTAACCTTGGAGACCTGCTGCGGATATGAGTACGACTTGGCATGGATAGATATATGAATTTTCAAGGATTGTAACAAGTGCCNATATATGAATTTTCAAGGATTGTAACAAGTGCCCTGGGCCACAAACGAGTCGTGACTATTCCATTCCCAAACCTTCTCTCTGGTTAATCCATTTCCAAGGTTATTGAATGTTATAAAAAAAAGAAGAACTGACTACTAACTACTAACTACTAACTACTAACTACTAACTACTAACTACTAAATACTAAATACTAAATACTAACTACTAACTACTAACTACTAACTACTAACTACTAACTACTAAATACTAAATACTAAATACTAACTACTAAATACTAAATACTAAATACTAAATACTAACTACTAACTAATGACTACTGACTACAGTGTTTTCCAAAATCATTCAAACCAGCCTTCAGATTTGAAACTTAAAGATATTGAATTCTAGTGCAAGTTGGTGTGAAACATTATGCCATTGGGTTTGAAAGACTAGGTGAAGGGGTACCAATTTTTTGACTTATTGGTTTGATTAATTTTGCTAGTTCTGGTTCCAAACATTTTGTCACACTGGTTTGAATAGTTTTGAAAACACTGTACTACTACTACTACTACTACTACTACTACTGAGAATACTACCTCTGACTACTGACTACTACTGACTACTACTGACTACTACTGACTACTACTGACTACTACTGACTACTACTGACTACTACTGACTACTACTGACTACTACTGACTACTACTGACTACTACTGACTACTACTGACTACTACTGACTACTACTGACTACTACTGACTACTACTGACTACTACTGACTACTACTGACTACTACTGACTACTACTGACTACTACTGACTACTACTGACTACTACTGACTACTACTGACTACTACTGACTACTACTGACTACTACTGACTACTACTGACTACTACTGACTACTACTGACTACTACTGACTACTACTGACTACTACTGACTACTACTGACTACTACTGACTACTACTGACTACTACTGACTACTACTGACTACTACTGACTACTACTGACTACTACTGACTACTACTGACTACTACTGACTACTACTGACTACTACTGACTACTACTGACTACTACTGACTACTACTGACTACTACTGACTACTACTGACTACTACTGACTACTACTGACTACTACTGACTACTACTGACTACTACTGACTACTACTGACTACTACTGACTACTACTGACTACTACTGACTACTACTGACTACTACTGACTACTACTGACTACTACTGACTACTACTGACTACTACTGACTACTACTGACTACTACTGACTACTACTGACTACTACTGACTACTACTGACTACTACTGACTACTACTGACTACTGACTGCTACCACTAATACTATGCGTAACATGTGAGATGTATTGACCCGTGTGTCCTCGAAGGTGTTACCTGTAGTACACCGGTTTTGGATAAAGGAACAAGTCTTTTAAGATTCCCAGGAGTGTATATACGCAGGCCGATAGTATGTGTTGAACTTTGTAGTTCCAAAGTCCATAATTTGTGCTACTGTTCTGTATTAAGAGATCCGTGAAATTCTGGTTACTCGTGATACCGCTCAACCTAGAGCGGAATTCCTTCTATATATACTTGGGTTTCCCTGGACCCCTTGTTCCTGTACCACACNCCCCCCCCCCCCCCCCCCAAATTCCTCGTCTGAAGTCAAACTGACTACTCTTGACACCAAGACCCGGATACAATACTAGTCTGCACTCATGCGTTCCTCGGAACCTTATGAGGCTTGTTCAATTCCGTTGTACCGCTGGTAACACCTTACCTGCATACACGGGCCAGCACATATCACATGTTTAACAAGACTGACTACTCTTTTCTTTTGTTAGTCGTTTCTTTTGGCACCGAATGACCGATAAGTCATATCAAGGGTCATTGCATCACCATTTTTGTTACTTAAATAGCTCAGGTTCCCTTTTCTGAGGAACGATCGGCGAATGAACATAGTAAACAGAGTACCTGACGTAACCGGAGCATAACAATACTATACTACATCATACTATAGTATACTACATCATACTATACTAACTATACTAACTATACTATACTAACTATACTAAGTATACTAAGTATACTAACTATACTAACTATACTAACTATACTAACTATACTAACTATACTAACTATACTAACTATACTAACTATACTACATATACAAGCAACCATATTTGCTATATTTATAACAATTTAAGCAGGTGCAGAATCTGCTGTATCTGTAGAATGTATGTAAGGCTGTTTCATTTGATGCTATATATTATATGACTATACTATAATATCAGACAATAATCAGATTAGTTAACTAACACTAAAGGATGGAGGAGAGTTCCATGTTATATATACATTTCTGGAACTGTACTAGAAGGTTTTCTCACCCGAAATATATGACCCGATCCTTCCTATTGTATAATAAAGTAAATTAAGTATAGCCTTTTAAAATAAGTGTAAGGATAGCACAGATCAAGATTTTGTATGAGCGTGCACCTTCCTTTTCTGAAATGATCATTCATTGTTGACATTCAAAACAAATTTCCGGTGGAACAATAATAAGAAAAGGTCAGTTTTCGGGGATCATATTATACTACAAAAACCTTGCTCATGATGATGATACCGTAGGCGGGTTTAGACTGTGTGTCAACTTTTAATGATTTAGACCTTTTGGTAATTTCACTGTTATTTTAATAACCTCCCGGTGGCCTAGCTGGTTAAGGCGCAAGACTGTAATGGATAGATATCTTGAGATCGGACGTTCGACTCGTCCCTGGGAGAGTTTTGCTTGTTTTGTTTTTTTTTTTTTTGCTCTGCAGTTGCCTATGACTTTTGGTATTGCAGTTGTATCTTCTGCAAACGGCCTGCAGGTAAATTTCAAGAACTGCATATATGTCCAGGAGACTGCATATACGTTTATAGTACTGCATATACCAGCGTAACACAAAAAAAAATGTTCTGCCAAGAGGTATCCAATCTTTTGTGTACTTTTGTTTGTGACTTTTTTCCTTATGGAATATATCCCATACACCTTTTTATATGTGACTTTTCATTTAGGGTTCTTACGAAGTACGGCTTGTATACAGGAAATCTCATATGTTTCATTACAATCAATATTTAGACTAAATAACTCCATTTATTTGTGTTAAGAATTCCAGTAATTAATTCAATTTTACCCTCCAAACTCAAAGTAGTTCGATGACTCTGGTAAAAAAAATCCGATAGAAATTTGGGTGGTTTGAAATCAAGCACTTGGCCTAATTGACGTTGAACACAGCCTTACTCCGGTTGGTCATTCATGGTTAATACCCGAAATACCCGATTAACCAGGAAAACCCACATTTAACTAGTAGAGAAGCCAACACTTTGTGATTCATAATGACTTAACGAAAAGCAGTAAAAAAAAAGGTTTCGAAGCTCTCATAAAGTTTATATGGTAGGATAGACGCTTACCATGGTTTCAACTGGTCACTGGGAATAAGTAGAGTATCGGATTCCAGATAAAAGCATGAGAAATGGCCACCACTGCCAACTATTACTACCCACACATTCGTCAGTTTCACACTACCCACTCATTCACTAACCAAAGCGTAGATACATATATGTGTATATCTTTATGAAGGAACCAACAATTAATCCCTAGGGTAACTTTAATCCATACCATTTGTTTATGGGTGTTCTCTCTTCAACATTTGGTGGTGAAACCTGAAATGGTAACAGAAACCGTAGACTAATTGTCGGTGTCACAACCCTCCACTAGTTATTCAGTCAACATCTAGTCAACATCCAGTCAACATCTAGTCAACATCTAGTCAACATCCAGTCAACGTCCATAGACAGAGACACCATATAAGTTAGTAATCAATTGGCAGTTGCATCAACTTGAGCAATTATGGTTCCATAATACTTCTGGTACTTCTGTTATTTCTGGTACTTCTGGTACTTCTGGTACTTCTGGTACTTCTGGTACTTCTGGTACTTCTGGTACTTCTAGTGCTTCTAGTACTTCCTTGTACTTCCTTGTACTTCCTTGTACTTCCTTGTACTTCCTTGTACTTCCTTGTACTTCCTTGTACTTCCTTGTACTTCTAGTACTTCTGGTGTTTGCTAGTACTTGCTAGTACTTCCACTATAATTGACCATAGTAGTTTTTCTCTATTCATTCAAGACCCATTTGAATCCAGTCACATAAACCCAGCAAATCTTCCTATGGGCCAAACTTGAATTCATATAATAAAAGTAATAAACTTAAAACGATAGGACTTCGAAGGAGAACTTTCCTAGTACTCCCACCACACTTTCCAGAGGAATCTCCACCTAGTACCATATTCTGTACCATTTTGAGTACCATGTTTGGTACCATTTTTGGTATCATATTCAATACCAAATTCAGTACCAAATGCAGTACCTTACCCTATCAGATTCACTATAGGTAGTGTTCTGCCTATTGAGATATCATAATGCCTCTCTCCCTGATACTAACAATGTCCATTGTATAATAACCTTTTTAAACAGCAATTTTCCATCCACCCATCTTTTGAAAAGCTATATCAATAACTTAGATTCTCTCGTTTGAGAAAGCATCAACACAAATAAAAATAACTCAGGACTTAAAGTTACACACACACACACCAGAATCTAACATACAGTGTTTTTCAAAAATATTCAAACCACACTAGCAAATTGAACAAGCCAATAATTCAAAAAGTTTGAAAGGCAATCCTTCAGATTTAAGAGTTCAGAATATTGAATTCTACTGAAAATATCTGTGAAACATCACGCCATTTTGTTTGAAAATCTATCTGTGCCATGAGGTACGAAACTATGGGGTACGAAACATTTTGGTTGATTGATTTGAATAGTTTTGAAAAGCACTGTATACTATTGTATCTTGCTATTGTACCAAGCAAATGTTGAAGTCACTTTTAATTTGAGGAAGTCACATTTTGTTGGAAGTCGGTTTGGTTTTATGAGAGTCATGTAATTATTGTGAAGAAAAAAAGTGTGGGTGTGGAAACAAAAAAAAGGGGGGAGAATGGCTGTATTTATACTTTTGGGGAGTGGCGACTGCGGGGACTCATATTTGCAGCCACCGCGAAACCCATCACTCTTCACGTATAAAACATCCTTCCGCACCTCATATACTTTAATGTAAATCTTTTTCTTCATTAGTATACATTCTATTATATTGAAACCTCGATTAGTTCGGGATTACTGCGTATACGTAGGGTCTATATTCCAGCACTTCCTCCATCAAGCAATTGCTCCATCAAGCAGTTGCTCCATTCACTGCAATGAGTGAGGACAATGAGTGAGGGCAATGACTGGGTTCTAGAGCAAAAGACTGCGGAGCTTGCTGATAGCTTCAGGCTCGGGGTCCAGCCCTTCGTCTGAGCCATGGCGTAAGATTTCGCCTACTCCGGAATTCTCCATCACAAATGATGCTCGAGGACTGACCGTGAACTCCGAAAACGCCTTGTCTTTTTCATTATTGTTCACGCAATTCACTTTTTTTATGTCCTTCAGGTCCTCCATAATGTCATGACCAACAGTAACATCACTGACGTCATCATTGATCTTCACCGAATTATTCCTTTGGGTATTACTATGCAGGTCGTTATATTCACACCTTTTTCTTTGAAGCTTGAGGATTGATTGCTTTGGCTGAAGTGTCCGGTGCAGAGGCTGGTGCTTAGGATTGGGTGATGATTCCTTGAAGGACCGGGTCGACTTCCTATTGCGGTACCGTTTCCGAATATCCCGGCGGAGCGAGTCGTAGTACTCGTTGGTATCACCAATGTTGCCCAAAAACGATTCTGAACTATCGGATGATGCCGACAGATGTACCGAATCTGTATCGCTGTTGATGCCGGATGAATCAAAGTCCAAGTCGAAAGATGAGCTGGCAGTGACGTCACCGAATTGGGAATCGTAATTGGTGAGGAATTTGGTGAGGCACTTTTTGGCACTCTCCATATTTCCATTTTCCTTTTCGGCTCCATTTCCATTTCCATTTCCATTTTCGACTTGATCTCCGTCTCCATCTCCATCTTTATCCATGTCAAGACTATTGTCTGCATCACCCTTCTCCTGTTTTGTGCATTTACACGCCTGGCCTCTTTTACTTAGCAAGGGTAAAGCATTAATGCGGAGCTTTTTATGAAGAGTCAATTCCGGGGACTCGCCAACGGTTGCCACGGACTTGGCTGGCAAGAACCGGGTCTCTATCCGTTCGGAAAGGGCAGTTTCTAGCGATCGATTGGACGTTTCGGATCGGATCGACATTTCAGACCGCATGGATCCGCATGAAGAGAGAAGCCGGAGCGGGTTCCGGAGCTGAGTGTGTCCGGGTCGGGATGCAATCCTGGATTCGATCAGGGACTCGGGTCGAGATTCGATCAGATCCGCCGATGTTTTATCGGACTCGGCCTTTTCCCTCCGCCGCTCCATTCTTAGTCTCGACTTCCGGTTATACTCATTAATGAGGTTTTCAAAAATTTCCGAATTGATTTCATCCGATGCGTCGCTGTCTCCTGGCGGATCAGAACGTGGAAAAGCTTTGTCTGCAGGATTATCCTCTGGTTTTTGACTTCCGTCTTCTAAATCATTGTCTTGTTGAATTTCCCCATTTGGAGTTACAGTGGTTGCTTTTTGGCCCTGGGTTTCTTTTTGGGTGAGCATTTGGTGGATCATCGGATACTTTTCCCGATCCGGAAGTCCTGAGCCGCCCATACAAACATCCAAAGCACTTAAGCGGGCCGCCAAGCTGACTACGCCTTCCAGAATCGAGCCTGCGACCTGGTGAAGCGATCCCACCTCCAGCAAGAGGGTATCGGGCTTTTCAGGGGCGGCGGTGCCGAGAAGAGGTACCGAATTTGGAAGTTCTGCGGGCCCACTAGCCCCGAGCTTGGCCCACCGCTTCTTATGACTTTTCATTTTCTTCCGGACTAAGTCCGCTTTTTTAACCACAGCAATGTTTTTATATTGGATGCGTTGCTCCCGGCTCAAACTGTGCCGGAGCTCCTGGCGAAGATCGGCCTGGAATTGGTTTTTCACATTTAGAATGGAATTTGAAAGCTGCTTCTTTTCGCCCTGGACTACTTTGGTGAGAATATTCTCAAGTCGAAAGTCGTCGATCGGCGGTAGTTCGATTTGGTTGTGGAGGGTGATTTTAGACGCCATGGAGGGGATGTGTGGTGGATCGGCGTATCACAAATGTGGTATAAGGATGGGATACAAGGATATCCGTATCTGGTGTACGGATTTGATTTTCTGGTGTACTTAGGTGTACGAAATTTCGACCAAATGTATGCTATGGGACAATGCCGGGATGGTTGATTAAATAAGACTGGTGTTGTGGCTCTCAGAATATGGGGAGTTTAGGCGAGTGTTAACTCGTGTTTTGGTATACATAATATACAGGGATATGTAATGTTAGAAAATAGCACCGAATAAGAGCGCGCACGGCGCTCTAGGTTTGCAGGGCACGTCTCTACTAGTTTCCCCAACCTTGGTTTTCAGGGCAACCAAAGGTCAGTGAAGGCCGACTCCCATATATATAATGAGGCCTTCGCTACATCTTTCATAAGGTAACTAATTGAATATCTAGATAACGAATCAAATATCTCTGCCTAGGAAGACATACCAAGATGATTCCCAAATCCAGACCCACCAGATCTCCTCTCCTCGTACTGACACTGAGACTCAGCCTATATCTGAAGTAAACACTTGAGGTGAAGTGGTTACTTATCTTTGTTGATGAGACAATGAGTTCCGTATCTTATAGTAGGAAAGGATCTCTGGACCTTAAACCATGGTTACTCTATGGGCCACCTGATTCCCCAGCATTCCTAGCTGAGCTGGAATTAAAGAATCTACATGTAAGTCGTACCTTACAAGACCAAGGAACTTAGTTGGTGCGAGGTGGGTGGAGAGTTTTCACCCACTATGGTCCTACACAGTGCGAGTCACTGGTCTGCATGCAACATATCCACGAAGTACCTCGTATCCGTACACGCTAGGTACTCGTTGACAAGTACAGTATAGTAGTATAGTAGTGTAGTAGCGTAGCAGTATAGAGTATAGTGCAGTAGTATAGTATTACTGGTGTTCTAGTATTACGGGTTGAGGTACAGTATAGTACAGTAGCATGGTAGTATCGAGAATAGTACAGTATAGTACAGTAGTATAGTATAGTATAGTATAGTATAGTATAGTATAGTATAATATAGTATAGTATAGTATAGTATAGTATAGTATAGTATAGTATAGTATAGTATAGTATAGTATAGTATAGTATAGTATAGTATAGTATAGTATAGTTACACCCAAACTCGATTATCAAGCTTTGTGGTAGCCAGTTGACGGTAATCATATACCAGCTGACCTAAAAGTGCTCTAGAGATATTCAAACCCCAAAGTCTTGAAAGGAGACTGAACACAGGTCATAATCGGCAAACCTTTGGTTACCAGAACCGACTGTTTTTTAGGTATTAACCTTGTGGGGCAGGAAATTCTCGAGACCTTTGTCGCTCCTCAGGGAGCGAATTGATACTGGCCGCCATTAAGGAACGAATTAATACTGGCCACCATTAAGGAAGGAATTGCTCATTATCGACCTCAATAATTGAACTCATGAACTCACGTGTCAATTGACATCAAAGATCAAGCTTGGACCAATCATCATCATGGTGTTAGCTTACCTTGAATCCGAAGACCGAAGTCGATAATTCCTAAGGATAGACCATAGTGTTCAACACTTGCCATTCTATGGAAATAGTTATCTCAAACAAAAATGGTTGCGTAAACAAATGGTTGCATAAACAAATGGTTGCGTAAACAAATGGTTGCATAAACAAATGGTTGCGTAAACAAATGGCAAGATTAGTCGCTAAAGGTTATACTCAAGTTGAGGATATTGACTATGAAGAGACATTTGCACCAGTAATCTCCTATGCGAGTTTACGGATTCTTCTTGCACTTGCTACTCACCACAAGATGATCATTCATCAAATGGATGTGAAAACAGCCTTACTTAAGGGTAAGATTGACAAGACCATTTACATGAAACAGATTCCAGGCTCTCCACAAAAGCTCAAGAATGGTTCCGACGAAAAATGGGTCTTGAAACTCATCAACAAATCCCTATATGGTCTTAAACAAGCCCCACTTGTGTGGAACCAAGTGATTAATGACGAGATCAGAAAGATGGGATTCAAACGAGCTATCAATGAAATGTACATCTACTACAAGAAGACAAGGAACACCTTAACATTCATAGCATTATATGTGGATGATCTTTTGGTAATTGGTAAATGGTTGAAGTGTCACTACTCAAATTCTGAACAAGTTGCAATCACGTTTCTAGGAGGTGCTCAAATTACTACACTGGAGTCACTATAGATTGTGAACTTGATGAAGGAAGTTGAACCAAATTACTAGATCAACTAGCATGAATATGTGAACTTGAATCAGAATATGTGAACTTAAATCAGAATTTGTGAACTTGAATCATGACGGTCAAGGTAGAAGGATCTAAGCACATCATCAAACCTTTGAACTGACGAGAATAAAGTGGCGAAACTGACAAAAGTGGAAAAGGTGATGAAGGTGATGAAGGTAGTGAATTAGCTCAATTGGGTGGTGTGCGACAGAGCTTGCTTTGTCCGTTTCACCCGCTGCTGTGAGCGTGCTGGTGAGAGCGACTGTGAATTGCTACATCAAGTGAGTACCTTTGAAAACAAGACAGGTATACTATTTCAAAGGAGGATCATAATCAATCGACACGTGTTATTTTCTTTGGCATTGAGCCCACATTTACGATATCTCGAGATATATATATATATATAATCGTGACAAGCAGTATGATAGTTGATCCTGTTGATCCTGTTGATTTTTGAAATTAACCTTGGACACATTCATCAGTGTTCTAGCGACAGAGAACTTCTGAGTTACAAAGGTTACACATATTAGAGAGAGAAAGAGACAAACCTTCAGAGGGAGTTGTTGAGAAAATAGCTCTTGGTGTTTCTCTTATACTGTACCGCAGTCACTCGCGTGACTTTGGTCATATCAAGGCTCACCTCAATATAATAAGGACAAGCTTCCGCTATTCCATAACACCACCAAAAAAATGTATATACCAACTGAGGGACGTCATACCAAGATGTCTCCCCACTCCAGACCCACCAATATAATTAGTGCAGTGGTATTGATGTTCACTAATGACTAGGACTGATTTCTCTACAGTAAAGTATAGCCAGTACAGTAGTATTAGGTACAGTACAGTAGTATTATGTACAGTACAGTAGTATTAGGTACAGTACAGTAGTATTATGTACAGTACAGAGTATATTGGGGTGGTGGACAGTGCCGAACAAAGTATCTTCAATATGTTACAATGTATTAAAAAAGTGGTGCAATATACCAAATAGTATATGGTCGAAGCATACATATGCTCAGGTTTTTTTAGCACTCAAAGTTTGTATTTTTTCGCACACCAGCATGAAATACCAGAAATCGGACCATATAATAATAAGAAACGTGAACCAAAAATGAAACAATGAAACTAACATGAACCAAATATAAACAATGAAACAAACATGAACCAAAAATGAAACAAATATAAACAATGAAACAAACATGAAACAAAAATGAAACAAAAATGAAACAATGAAACCAACATGAAACAAAAATGAAACAATGAAACCAACATGAAACAAATATGAAACAGAATTGACCATAAGTTTTGATTGGTCAGTGAATCCTCAATTGTATACAGTGTTTTTCGATACTATTCAAACCACCGCGACAACATATTTCAAACCAAACACTACGCAAATTTGGTTTGTAAGATTGTGCGAAGGGGTACGAAACGTTTTGTCGCGGTGGTTTGAATCATACTGCCGCACTAGTTTGAATAGTTTTGAAAAACACTGTATACAGAGACTATCTTGTCTTAGCATGCTGTCATGTGACTAGCAAAGTACTATGATCTACAAAACACACATTACCACCGGTCTTTGTAGTATAGTCAGTAACCAGGTAATCAGTAACTACGTGAACTACTTGGATTTGAGCTGGATGAGAGCTGGATGAGAGCTACTTGGAGAGATACTAGAATGGCAATGACGATCCATTGATCTATTTAGATGAGCCCAAGCACACCAGGTGCACCTAGACAGCATACTTCTTGGTCCACTCGCGCGCGTTGGTCTCGTACTTGGCTCTGTCCAGCTTGTACACGTGAGCAATCTCCGGCACCAAAGGGTCGTCGGGGTTTGCATCCGTCAATAATGAACAGATCGACAAAAGCACCTTGGAGATGGTGAGTGCTGGCGACCATTGCTCCTTCAAGATATCTAGACAGATGGACCCGGACCCGTTGATGTTAGGATGGTAAATCTTCGTGGTGAAGTTGACCTTAGGGGCCTTGAAGGGGTAGTCTGTAGGGAAGTGGATCGAGAGGAAGAACACTCCGCCGGCATAGGGCGAGTCTGGAGGGCCCATGATCGATGCTTGCCAGTGGTACAAATCATCTCCAACGGGGCCTGCAGAGCAAGACGATGGTGGGTCTCTATTGGTTAGTATCTGTGAACGTCATTAGCAGCAACACCGTTGCCTCCGCCTACTTCTCTTAGCAGTCTAGGACTTGGCCCGGGTTCAGGTCTGATTCAGGTTCACGTCTGATCCACGCCCACATGCGATCCAGGTCTAGATCCGATCCAGACCCAGATCGCACCTATTAACTCCGGTCTTGACTTGAACTGATCCGAAAACTCAACTCTAGACGTCCTTCAATCTTCATCACAACCTTGACTTTCGTTTGGTTCAGTTTGGCCGTGAACGGATTCTCGGGGAGGTTGGGTCTCCATCAAAATTGACGACCAAATTGAGGCCAAGGAAGGTCAAGGAACGCCAAAGAAGGAACGGACGCGGGGACAAGGAGGCGAGGGGGGGGGGGAGGNGGGGGGGGGGGGGGGGGGGGAGGAAAGAACGGGGAGTTTTTTTTTTGGGGCGGAGGACCGATCCAACATTTAGCCGCTGGCATACTTAATCAACATACCTTCCTAAGTCGAGCAACTCTTTGTTAATACGCTTTAAGGACATTTGGGGCTATTATGGTGTGAATTATCTATGGAAGAAAAAAAGTGAGGCAAACTCTCGGGAAAAAATCCGTTGCGAATCAGCAATACTGCCTATGGCTCGGTCCTGCACACAAGAAACCTTACCCTGGACCTCTCTACCCATTTTTTTTGTTTTTTACCAGTCTTTGGATTTTTTTTTGGTTTAATCGAATTAAGAAAAATGTCTAATTTCGGTAAATGATTTTTGGATGGTGAAAATTTTTGGGGGAAAAGTTGGAATTTTCAACAAAAAATAAATCAAAAAATTGTTGGGGGAGGGCTCTCACGTGATCACCAATCACGTGACCTTCAACGGAATGCTGCGAATCACTTTTTCAGTGGTTTCTGAACCGCTGCAAAGACATGGAGGGTTTGTATGATGTTTGTGGTAAGTTTTAGAATATAAGGAGAATAAGGACTCCTAACACTATTGTTTTACTAGAGTTTCACGAGCGTTTCACGAGCGTTTCATGAGCGTTCCATGAGCGTTTCAGGTGTGTTTCTTTGCTCATGAAGCATTGTTTCACCCCATTAAGGCTACCGCTACCGCTATCACCACCTCCACCACCACTACGCAAACTCCAGTGATGAACATTTAAACTCCAAACAAATGTTTCTCTTTAGAAGAAATCAACTTTTTAAGCCATGTGAATAACTTCAAAAAAAGGATCCGGGTTAAGGACACGTCAACGCCACGTCAACCGTATTGGGAATTAGATTTACGTGAATGGGCACGTGATAATGAATCATGTGATTTCTCACACACAAGTGATATCCACCCACGTAGCCGTGCATCACGTGATATATGCAGACACCCTAAAATACACGTGATACCATCACGTGCTTATCACGTGCACATACCCGCATCATCACCATGATGCTTGTGGGGCTATAACATCAAGAATACGGCTATGTTTAAGGCCATGGTAGATTCTAAGCTGGGTGAAAACCCCCCAACAGCTATGGGCGAAAAATCACCGGGTCAAGTGACCGCTGGACCAGTCCAGTACCATTTCGGAGTTCTCAATTCTTCGCCGGAAATCAGCCTGATCAATGCCCGCTTCAAAGCTACCCGGAAATCGAGGGAGGGGTGTCAGACATGCAAATTCCGAAAAAAAAAATGTGATGACAAGAAGCCTGTATGCAGTGATTGTCAGAGGCTAGGGAAAGAATGTGTATGGGTGGATTATTCCTCCATGAATAAGGAAGAGATCCGGTTGCTACGACAGAAAGTGCAGGAGAAGGAACGCAATTTGAAGTTGCGCAAGAGGAAGAAAACGGGAACCCTGAAAAGTGCTATTGATAGGAAAAGCATTGGTGATGAAAATGGAAAGATAATGGGTGAAAACAGTTTGGCTGGGACAAAAGGCTTGGATGATAGAACTGGAAGTGTACTGCTCAGTTCAAGCTCAAAATCACCCGATAAGTTCATCAAAATCGAGAATGTGGATATGAATGGGAAGTATGGTCTAGAACAAGGAATTGAACAAGGAATTGAACAAGGCCTACAACCAGGACTAGAACCAGGACTAGAACAAGGATTAGAGCCAGGTCTAGAACAAGGTACTGCAATAAGTCCCTCAACAGGTCCTGAAACTCACGTGAAACAAGAACTAGTATATCCCAGTTCACCTTTCTCAAGTGCCTCTTTCCCCAGTGCTTCTTTCCCCAGTCAATCTTTTCCCAATGACTCTTCTGGTGACTCACATGCACTCATGAAGCCAAAACCATCACCCATGCCAAATGTTCTAGACCATTTTGGTGGTGCAGAACCCGGGTTTAACAGTCCAATGGTGTTTCAGGAACGACAGTTTGAAGAACCAAACGATTATTCACATATTAATGGCTATGAAGTTAACCATAGACCTGGTTCCGGCAATGGACCTGCATCCAACCCCGGGTCTGCTTCAATGGACCGCATTACTTCTTTTTCCAACTTCTTGAAGGCTGCTAATGGTCATGATCTGGAAAGTTCCCTGGCATTTCTTCACTTCCTCAGAGACTTATCCCAATCCAATAGTGCTTCTCCAAAACAAACTATACAGGAAATCCTGGATCCACAACATCAGGACCAACAAAATCTAGATCCACAAGTACTGGATCCACAAAATTCAGACCCTCTACAAAGTCGGGCCCCTGGGACTGTTCTGGTTTATTCTCAAAATGAGACCTTTTCCAAGCTTCCTTCGCTGCCCATGAGACCAGTATCCGATGCAGATATCCTTTTTAATGGAATGCAGCTTCATGACCTAGCATCCGGGTTCATGTCATCATATTCTCCATCTCCTCAGCCCTCATTATCGCTTCTTCCAGAACTTGATTCCCAGGATCTTTATCTTTATAATTACTACTGTGAGACGCTTTCCAAGAAGGTGTCAATTGCTCCTTCCACCAATGTAGACTCCAATTCTTACCAAAGGGTGTTTCTTCCGTTGGCCCAAAAGGATAAGGGTGTATTGTATGGAATTTTGGCATGGGCAGGGTTTCATTTGGGAGGAAAATGGATGGCTGAAGGGTCCCAATATGCAAAACTAGCAGCTATTCACCTTAATGATTCACTAGGGGGAGGTTTTATCGAGGATGAAGCTATTTTGGAGGAACCCAAGGCTCCAAACCCGAAAAACGGGGGCAAAAATGGCCAAATCAGCCGCAGAGCTATTGTCAATAAGCTTGCCACACTTCTTATTCTCTGTGGAGCTGAAATATGCAGGGGTGACATCAAGTATTGGTCTGTGTTTCTCAAATGGGGAGCCAATCTCCTTAAAATGAACGGTGGGATCTTGAACTTTAACAATAATAAGGAAGAGCATTGGCTCATCTCCAACTTCGCCTACCATGATCTCTTGGCCAGTTCCAACGTGGAGAGAGGCACATATTTCCCCACCGAAGTGTATGCGGAGATTTTCCGGGACAAGGCGGGCATTTCACGTGGAAACATCAACCCGTTGCTCGGAGTATCCAAATCGCTCTTTAAAGCCATTGGGGACATCAGCCAGCTACTGCGGGAAGCTAAAAACGGCGATATCGATAAGATTTCGAGTGCCGCAAAAGATTATAACGCAACAGAGCCCTCCGCGCTTGAAGAGGAACTCGAAACAGTGTCTGGGGGACTTTTGCCGAAGAAAACGGACCCCGAATGGCGGCGCAGGAGGTTTGCCCATATTTCGATGATTGCAGAAAAAGCACAGCAGCTTGAAACCATAATCAATGGGCTTAACCCTGAATCGGAAGACCTTGAAAACCTTTCGGAGTCCGATTGGAAGCTCCAGCTCACGTCGTTTGAGGCCCTCAAATTGACCTGCAAATTGTACCTTCGGCAAGCGGTATTGAGAAACAACCCATCATCATTACAGAGCCGAGTTTTGACTTCAAAGCTTATAGACCGCATCGATGTGTTGCTCCATACTTCAGTGCAAGCAGCACTAGTATTCCCGATATTCATGGCAGGTATCCACTGTGTATCCACACAAGAACGGGAACTCATGCGGCTGCGGTTTGATGATTTCATGAAATCTTACGGGCCCTGGAACGTGGTACGTGTGAAGGCCGTGGTGGAAAAGGTATGGATGATTAATTGCATGGGCGATCTTGCGGTGGACTGGAACGAGATGTTAGACGAAATGGGCTGGGAGGTTAATTTTGCATAAACTGACTTTAGGTTAGAATTCGGGTCAGACTTAAGGTCAGACTTAAAGTCAAGATCAGGTCAGACTTGAGGTCAAGATCAGGTGAGACTTAAGGTCAAAATCGGGTCAGACTTAAGGTCAAAATCAAGTCAGAATCAGGAGAGAATCAGGAGAGAATCAGGTCAGAATCAGGTCAGAAATCAGGCCAGAAGTTTCTGTTAATTTGGTACTTTCATAATACAGCGAGGGAGGGCATCATGGTACAGGATGGTATTCAGGTACAGTTATGGCACTCTGGCAGATGGTTCTATGGGACTATGGGACTATGGGACTATGGGACTATGGCATATGATACAATCATACTATGACACTATGATACTATGGCACTATGGAACTATGGGACTATGGCATATGATACTATGGATCTATGACACTATGACACTATGGATCTATGGTGGTACGATACTCTGACTCTATGATACTATGGCATGTGCAGTCTGTATACGTCAAGATGATTAGACGGAATAGGCCCTTGCTTCAGGTCTACATAGCCATATTGTCTAATAATGGTCTCTATGTCCCACTCATATTTAGACCTGTAATCCTCACTTATTTGTATAGGTACTCGTTTAGAGTGTTTTAGAGTGTTTTAGAGTGATTTAGAGTGATTTTAGAGTGTTTTTGGAATATTTGTGATTGGGTACTCTTATTGCTAGAACGATTCCAGTCTATACGTCTGATTTAATAACAAAGGTCTTTATGCCAGGATCATGTAGTTGGCGCCATTGATATTTACAAAGACAATTGGCTTGGTGAATTTCCATCAGTAGGCGAGAGTCTCATTCTAGTGATAAATGAGTGAATCAATGCTAATTTCTTAACTCCTTAGAGCATAATTTATTTAGCAAAGGATGGTGAATGTTAGATCCACAATAGGTAGAACACTACCTAATCCCTAGGGTGGATCCAATTCGACAATGAGTCCCATACCATACTATACTATACTATACCGTACTATACTATACTATACTATACTATACTATACTATACTATACTATACTATACTATACTATACTATACTATACTATACTATACCATACCATACCATACCATACCATACCATACCATACCATACCATACCATACCATACCATACCATACCATACCATACCATACCATACCATACCATACCATACCATACCATACCATACAAGGTAGAGCAACACTGAAGGTAGATCTAACAGTATATAGTATGAACCACACAGTTGGTAGACAAAGAGTATGCAATGTAGGCTATACGTATAGGCTATAGAGTAAAGTGGTATAGAATATATTAGTAGACCGTTATAGTAGTAGATTATTAAAGTAGTACATTCGTATAGTTACTAGATTATTGTGAGATCCACAATAGGTAAAACACTACCTATAGATTCAATACGGAGCCTACGATGTCCGATTCTAGTAGGGTCTACTACAAATGCCAATGCTGTGACAAGGCATTTGGTCGCTGTGACAACTAGAATGGGACATCTGAAGCAGAGGCCTTTCCCTTTTCAAACATCCAAAACAATACTTGCTATTGTTCTGGTGGAGAAGTTTTTCGATGCCATTTTCTCTCTTCAAAACGCTCCTAAAAGAACCTCTCAGATTCCTCTTTGAGGAACCATCAACGAATACAAGTTTAGGTCAACACACGTTCTAAAGAAGAAGTCTACTACCATAGACTAATAGACTACCATAGACTACCATAGACTACCATAGACTACCATAGACTACCATAGACTACCATAGACTACCATAGACTACCATAGACTACCATAGACTACCATAGACTACCATAGACTACCATAGACTACCATAGACTACCATAGACTACCATAGACTACCATAGACTACCATAGACTACCATAGACTACCATAGACTACCATAGACTACCATAGACTACCATAGACTACCATAGACTACCATAGACTACCATAGACTACCATAGACTACCATAGACTACCATAGACTACCATAGACTACCATAGACTACCATAGACTACCATAGACTACCATAGACTACCATAGACTACCATAGACTACCATAGACTACCATAGACTACCATAGACTACCATAGACTACCATAGACTACCATAGACTACCATAGACTACCATAGACTACCATAGACTACCATAGACTACCATAGACTACCATAGACTACCATAGACTACCATAGACTACCATAGACTACCATAGACTACCATAGACTACCATAGACTACCATAGACTACCATAGACTACCATAGACTACCATAGACTACCATAGACTACCATAGACTACCATAGACTACCATAGACTACCATAGACTACCATAGACTACCATAGACTACCATAGACTACCATAGACTACCATAGACTACCATAGACTACCATAGACTACCATAGACTACCATAGACTACCATAGACTATTTATACTACAATACTAGAACACTACCATATGATGGGTTCTTGTTTTAACGTTACATACTAAGTCATCTTTATTCGTTGATGGCAAGATAAGAAGAGCAGGCACCACCATCAGTGGGGAGATGAATATATTAATTCCGGTCTGTTGAAACCCTTTTGTCGAATGATGGAACAATAGATCCTGAGTACTTGATCATGCACTGTTAGGTGCACACCATCAACAACGTACACTTGTTGTGACATTTCTTAGACATTTAGCTACACTAAGGTTTACAGGTCAATCGAACGTTTGGAAGCTTTGATCTGCTTAGAAGTTGTACACATAGGTTTTATGCCTTATTTGGGGGGACCACTTAACTCTCTTAAAAATTTAGACTATCTTCTTTATACTATAAGCGAGGGCCTGCTTTACGTATTAAGTGGGGACATACTTTACTTATTAAATCAAGTATGCTTTAGATGTAATAGGAACTACAAAGTGTAATAAGCATTGCTTGTATAAACTTACATGGACAAAAAATAAGGTAAAAATGGACTCGAAATATAGGCTATTACAGATAAGAAAAGTGACATATGTAATTCCCCCTCCCACACCCCATACAGCTTGTTAGTTGACCTTCCTTGGTTTTTGGCCTTCCTTCGTTTTTGGCCTTCCTTGGTTCTTTGACCTTATTGGCATCAACGACTACCTTGTCCAATCCCTTCACTGCCTTCATTTTGGTTTGGACGTTTTTCCTCATTCTTTTCTTTGCAAAGCCTTACCTTCATTGGCATCAGCAAGTGCTGCGATGGTATCAATAATACTGTTTCATGAGATTCTCGATACTGTTTTCATGAACTTCGTGATACTGTTCTCACTGTAAAAGGCATTCAATAAATACACAGTAGAATACTATTCACTTCTTACTGCTACTACTACTACTACTACTACTACTACTACTCTTAACAAACTACTGACTACTACGCTTAACAAACTACTGACTACTACTACTACTCTTAATAAACTACTGACTACTACTCTTAATAAACTACTGACTACTACTCTTAATAAACTACTGACTACTGACTACTACTACTTACTATACATATCCTAGACAGTAGTCATAGTAGTGACAGTCATATCATAGATAAGGTCGTTTAGAAAGGACACCTACTCAAAGGTCAATTATACTTACCCTAGGTATGGGTGTACCGTAGTAATCATATTAGGTAGGCCTCTAACCATATACATACATATGGACATGAATCTGTATAGATATAGACATGAATCTGTATAGATATAGATATAGATATAGATATAGATATAGATATAGATATAGATATAGATATAGATATAGATAT
>NLAW01001736.1:232-29410 GCA_002370915.1 Metschnikowia lochheadii | reverse complement strand
CATTCGTTTTGACCCATGATTGGTACTGAAAGACTCCCAAATGTGAAACATATCAAACAATCCTTTAGATTTAGGAATTCAGAGTGTTGAATTCTAATGAAAATTGGTGTTTGAAACATTCCGCCATTTGCCANATATCAAACAATCCTTTAGATTTAGGAATTCAGAGTGTTGAATTCTAATGAAAATTGGTGTTTGAAACATTCCGCCATTTGCCATTTGCTTTGCTTTGAAAGGATATGCGAAGGGGTACGAATTTTTTTTTTTGAAATATTGGTTTATTTGATTTTGTTAGTGTGGTTTGGATTGTTTTATCGCACTGCTTTGAATAGTCTCGAAAATCACTATAATAAAAACTCAGTTAAGCCAAAAGTTGATTCTCATGAGAAATTGAAAAACGAGTTGAAATTTCCAGAAAAAGCTTTTTTATCCAATTCTTCAATATCAAATCGTCTACTAACTATACATACATCACGCTTTATACTAGCACTGATACACTCACAATTACTACACAATTACTACACAATTACTACACAATTACTACACAATTACTACACAATTACTACACAATTACTACACAATTACTACACAACTAGTACTAGTAAACAATTAGTACACAGTTAGTACAGTGATTTTCAAAACGATTCAAACCAGTGCGACAACACGATTCAAACCACACTAGCAAAATTCAATAAGCCAATAGTTCGACAAATTACTGTTTTTAAAACGCTTAATAGAGATTTGACATAAACATTTTATTTCAAATCCTTGATCCTTAACATTTTTTAAGTCGTAAGTACGAGACTTCTTTTTTAATTATTGGTCTGCTGAATTTGGCTAGTCTGGTCTGAACCGTATTGCCGAGCTGGTCTGAATAAGTATTCAAAAAGACTGTAACTCCAAGTATATAGTTTTGAAAAAAACACTGTACAATCTTTTTCAAAACGATTCAAACTAGGTGGCGAAATGTTTGGAACCAGAACTACCAAACTTAAACAAACCAATAATTAAAAAAGTTTCGTACTCCGTCTCAGAGACTTTCAAATCAAATGTGACAATGTTTCAGACACAAACTATCTTTAGAATTCAATATTCGAAATTCTTAAATCTGAATGCTGGCTTGAATGATTTTGAAAAACACTGTATTAGACGTATTCAAGAATCTAACATCAACTAAACGATACTGTCTCCACGTATATTAATTTTGAATAGCCTTGTAAACTGTTTTATAAACCTTTGGATCCAGTACACCCTGAAGATTCAAACCAATCAATCCACAATATACTGTTGTGTTGTTGTTGTTGTTTATACTTTTTTGGTTATGAGCACTGGTACTTTCAGGTTGTGAGCACTGGTACTTCCAGGTTGTGAGCACTTGTACTTCTAGGTTATGAGCACTGGTACTTCCAGGTTGTGAGCACTTGTACTTCTATTCAAACCAATCAATCCACAATATACTGTTGTGTTGTTGTTGTTGTTTATACTTTTTTGGTTGTGAGCACTTGTACTTCTAGGTTATGAGCCCTGGTACTTTCAGGTTGTGAGCACTGGTACTTCCAGGTTGTGAGCACTGGTACTTTCAGGTTATGAGCCCTGGTACTTCCAGGTTGTGAGCACTTGTACTTCCAGGTTGTGAGCACTGGTACTTTCAGGTTATGAGCCCTGGTCTATCCTCCCAAAAAAAAACTACACAAGTACAGTGTCTTTCAAAATCATTCAAACCAGCCGCTAGATTTAAGAATTTCGAATATTGAATTCTAATGAAAGTTGCTGTTTGAAATATCATGTCATTTTGTTTGAAAGACTGGGCGGAGGGGAACTAAACTAAACTTTTTGAATTATCATTAGGTTTATTTTTGCTAGTTCTGGTTCCAAACGTTTTTCTCCCATTGTGTTATGTTCTTTATAACGTAAATTGCCTTAGACTTATATTCGTTGATGGCTCCTCAAAGAAAGGAATCGGAGTGGCTTATATATCTTTGAGAGAAACATGTGACCGAAAAACTCTCCACCAGAACAATTGGGAGCATTATTCTGGAATGTTCGAAAGAGGCCTCTGACTCCCGAGTTGTCATAATGGTCAAATGCAGTATCACGGCATTTGTAATAGACAATGACAGAATCGAACATCGTAGGCTCCATAATACATCAATAGGTAGTGTTCTACCTCTTGTGGATCTAACACATTGGTTTGAATAGTTTTGAAAATCACTGTACATGAAATTACACACGTTTATTAGTATAATTTGCTTGTTTGGTCTTTTGAGGCTTTGGTCTTTTGAGGCTTTGGAGGCTTTTTTGGCTATTTAGATCTTATTGTCCCAAAAAAACATGCAACTAACAATAAAATAGTGTACGGAGCAAAACAATCCGGGTTATGAGCCCTTGTTTCAAATACAAAACCACAAATTTTTGTCAAATTAGTCTAATCTCTTTTGTAGGTTTTCTGGGGAATACTGATTAGGGGTTTTGGTCATTTTCGACCAAAAGTAGTGATTCAGTTAAGTAGTGACACCAGGCAATTTAGACAGACTTTTAGACAAGACAGACTTTTAGACAAGACAGACTTTTAAACAAGACAGACTTTTAGACAAGACAGACTTTTAAACAAGACAGACTTTAAGACAAGACAGACTTTTAGACAAATTACACTAGACTATTAGACAAGACAACGAAGACAAGACAAGGGAGACTGACAGACCACTAAACAAGTAAGAAAAAAATACTACACACATTAGACAATTAGATAATTAGACAACTAGACAATCCGGCAATTCAAAAAACTCCAGATAACTCTAAAAATAAAGCATAAACAATGAAACATAGATGAGTCCCTATACTAATGAAATCAAATTAAAAAAAGAGATATATGTCCTGTTTGAATTCTTATGCGACTCAAGGCTTTAGCCTGTATCTGCACTGGATATAAGCTTCTAACTAGCTTCTGAATAAAACGGATCTTTCCAGGAACGATGACCTCACCATGACTGCGTCTTCTGAACGGCTACTAATATTAGGAACTCACCCGAACAGCGCTATGAGTGTTCTTAGTTAATTGATGATATCTATATTAGACTATAACTATCTAAGGTTAGATAATGGAATTCTTGGTCTGTTCAAGACTGGACTTATGTCCCATTTATATATCTCTGGAAGGATGCTAATTTTATACTCTCATTTTTAGATTCCTTTGGAATCCCGCAACGTCCTATTTTTAGATTTCCTTTGTAATCCTGCACTCTGTCGAGTCCAATTCCATGTCTAACATGTCCGTGTGTGTGTGTATGTGTGTGTGTGTGATTATATGCAGTACTATTAACATACCACCCAGATTAAGTAATCCCCCTCACCCCACCCCATTTTACAAAGGCCATACGCCATTTTACATGATACGTATTCACAACTTCTACTTTGTCTTATCAATTCAATGTATTCAAGTCATCATCGCCCTTCTGGGCATCGTACTTTAACGGCACGTCATCAGACGTTAATGTTAACCCTGACGTCAGTCAACACGATAGTCAAGACTAAAATCAGAATTGAAATCAATATCGAGATTAACCGAGATTAACCGAGATTAACACCAAGTCAACATTGAAATCAGTAGATTGAAATCAGTAGACCATCACATCAAAGTGACGTCAGTGAAAAGTCAGCCAAAAAGCCAACCAGTCTTAAGTCAACTTACAACGAAGGAAAGTTCTTCTCGTTGACAGAAGGCTTGGCAGCAGCAGACTTACCCTTGAAAGCAGGCTTCTTGGAGTCTCTTCTAGGAGCAGCGTTGTCGGCGAACACAGCGTTAAAGTCCAAAAACTTTTTCTCCTTTGGAGCCTTTTGCTTGATCTTCTTGGAGGATTGACCCTCGATGAAAGCAACTTGTTCCTTTTGGATCTTCTCTCCGCTCCATTTATCTTCAGCACCATCGTTGGCCTTTCTAAGCGTCTTGGTACCTCCAACAACTCCTTGTTGGGCCTTTTCAGCAAGGTACTCTTGCAAGGACTTGCCTGCAGGAGCAGAGGCTTTTTCCTTAGCTTCAGCCTCCAAATCAGCAGCAGCATCAGCTTCAGCCTTAGTCTCATAGTCCAATTCTTTCTTATCATCACCCCATCCTTGTCTAACCTTCTTCTTGGTGTCAGCCTTGCCGGATCTAGAGTGACGGTCATTCACCTTCTTCTCGTGCTTAGCAGGAGTAGATGAAGGGCCAGGAGTGGACTTGTTGTTGGTCTTGTTCTTCAAAGCAGCTTCATTTCCAGTCACAACTTTTTTGTTCTTTCTGGCCTTGGCAGGGTCTGCTGAAGGAGGAGGCACATCGGCCTTCTTGGACGATGTAGTTTGCTTGACGTTCTCACGGGGCATCTTTGGGGCGGCGACGTTGTCGTCCTCCACATCGTTCCCTAATAAGGCATACAAGTTCTGTAGTTAGTATAGTTCGAAAGCAATTGCCATAATCAAAGGATCCAATGGGCGAAGAATAGAAAGAATCCAATGGGCAAGGAATTCAATGGGAAAAGAGTCCAATGGGAAAAGAGTCCAATAGGCAGCGAACAAGGACTAATCTCAAGAACCAGATCTTCCTGGACTAATCCCAAAAACAGATCTTCCTGGACTCAGTAAATGGACTCAGTAAATGGACTCAGCAAGCTTCCAGTAGAACTAAGGACTCAGTGAATCTTCAGCAAACCAAGTACCATGAACTTCAGCCAGACCAAGTACCAAGACTCCAGTCACTTTTTCCATCATCAAGAGTTCCTAAGGCACCAAAAGATCCTAAGGCACCAAGTTAAGGCACCAAGATCTTGCATTCGCCAAGCACTCAATGGAAATGGAAATAGAACAATTGGGGGGCTTCGTAAGTACCATGTCAAGTCATCATATACTCAATTGTTTCTGGAGAAGTTCTCGAACAACATTCCTATTCCTTAAAAGTAGTAACATGGAGAAAGTTGGTTCTAGGAAAGTCCCATAGTCCCGAAGTCCCCAACCAAAGTCATGAAGTCCCCAAGTCCCCAAAGTTGATGAAACTGAAACGGTACCCAACAATAATGAACAGTAACGAACAGTACCAACTAGTACCCAACAATCATGAAGAGTACTGAACAGTTATGAAGAGTACTGACACTAAGGAACAGTAAGGAACAGTTGTTGATCGCGTTTCGACACTTTCCCATGACTTGGTGGTTTTTGACTTGGTGATTTTCGACTTGGTGGTTTTCACATCACTAGAAGAAACAGTTCTTGAGATTGAGATTGAGACTGAGATTCAGATTCAGATTCAGATTCAGATTCAGATTGAGATTGAGATTGAGGATCTTTTTCTTCTGCACTGCACACCAAATTGGTAGATTTTTTCGCGAACCCATTTCTGACGATTCTGCAGTTTCTGCAGTTTCTGCAGTTTCTGATGTTTTTGATGTTTTTGAGGTTGGAGTTTCTGAGATCGAGGATTTTCGAGGATTTTCGAGGATTCTTCTTGCGCCCTTTTGAACCTTTTTTTGGTGGGTTCCATGATGCGTTCCCCCTAAATTGTACCCATACACCAAACCAACCAATGAAAAGCAGCCAAAAAAACAGACAAAAAAACAGCCAATGAAAGAAGCCAATCAAAAAGCAGCCAATCAAAAACCAATTAGAAATCACGAAATTACCATGGTAGGAAATTTGCATACCAATTAAGGAAAAGAGAACGGATGTCACCCTTTAAATCAATGGCTGTAAATCGATGGTTGAGATCGGCGGGAATTCGCTGGTTCAAATTGGTGGTTCAAATTGGTGGCTGTAATCGGTGGCTGTAAATCAATCAACAGATACGTATTGAATCAGGATGGGTCTAGTTATGATCCATCAATCATCAATCATCAATCATCAATCATCAATCATCAATCATCAATCATCAATCATCAATCATCAATCATCAATCATCAATCATCAATCAATCAGAATCAATCAATCAGAATCAATTGAGGAACTTGCTTTGATCTTGTGGGAGCAAAACTAGAAATGCATACCAGAGATTCAATCGACTCCTGAACCAGAGATTCAACCAACGTCAACCAAAACCAGAACCAAAACCAAAACCAAAACCAGATCCAGATCCAAAATCAAAATTAAATCAAATCAGTTCCAATTTCGGTTTCAATTCCAATTCGATTCCTAGATCGATTCCAATGCTGGACAGATTTTTCAGGACTTCCAAACCTAACTTTAAACCCACTCCTTATTTCCAAACCTAATCCAATTCTCCAACCCTAATTCAGTGAATCAAAAACCAATGACCAATGAAAACACTATTTACAGAAATCCACCAATTAACTCCAATGAAATCCGCCGATCAAAATCGCCAATTAACTTCAATGAAATCCCACCAAAAATCCAAAAATCCAAAATCCCAATTAAATCCAATGAAATTCAACGAAGCCCTTGACTGATCCAAATAAATCTGCCTGTTGCTTCGAGCGATACTTCGAACCTTCGAGCAATACTTCAAACCTTCGAGCGTTACTGTTGGCCTGGCTAGTTGTGGGGAATTGCTGTGTGGTGGGACATATATATTATAAGAGACTGGAACCAAAAGAAATAAAACGGAAACAATTCTTATGACTCTTGCCATGGATCGATTGTGCATTTAGACATACCTTGTTATCAAAAGACATTGTGATCAAAAGTGTGTTCTACAATAAAGAAAAACGTCCAAAAATTTTTCGAGTTTTTTTTTTTGCGTCATACGAACGCTTGCCTGAACTTGGCCGCGGTGCACGGATGTGGGACCACCAGTGCGGTCCGGTTGCTGCACGTGACCTTGACACCAGTACAACGGTACATCAACACCAGTACACCAGAACCAGTACACCAACACCAGTATACCAACACCAGTACACTAACACCAGTACCAGAACATCAGAACACCAGAACACCAGCACCAAAAAAAAAGACACCAACACAGTGAGTCAATGGTCTTGTGATAATAATATCACTTCATCAAGAAACCAACAATTGAAATCAATCATCTCGATTTCTTCAATGGATAATCACGTGGATAACAACTCATTGTCTTAGTAATGGTGTGGAAGACAAAGACAGAGAGAATGTGTGTATGTGAGTGTGTGTGTGTGAGTGTGTGTGTGTGTCACTGTCACGCGACTACTTCTCACGTGCGTTCCAGCACGAGCATTTCCTCACGTGGTTAATCCATGACACTCACAAGACTACCACAAGACTACCACAAGTTCCAACACACTCAAGACTTTGACTCTCATGACCTTAGCACATGACTCTGCTCACATGATTTCACTCACATGACTCTGGCACATGACTCTGGCACATGACTTTGACTCACGACTTCGACTCAAACCTTAACACATTACCTTGACTCACGTGTCCTTCTTATGAACAAATGTATCGCCAATTCGAGCCATGAAGTATTGAAGAGCTTTTCGTAAATCGGGCCCGATTTCCCGCTCAAACAACTTCAACAGGATCCGGTACATCGTGGGTGAGTACTTTAAAAAGTCCGCCTCGTCCATCTCAATGTACCCCTCGTAGATTTCCACCACCACCGGTCTCCACGTGGAAATACTCTTTTGCTGGTTGGCCTCGTCGAATTCACTAAAGCTCTCCAAGATGTTTTCACAGAGTGGGATGATGGCATCCATGATATCCTGTTTGATCTCGGGCTCAGTGGCTTTTTCTCCGTCACAGTATAATCTCAACATGATGTTCAAGTAAACGGCTGCAGACATGCTTTCCTGCTTCAAGAGATTGGGGAGCCGTTCAATGACTCCAGCATTCCAGAGTCGGACCCGCATCTCGTAATCGTCATTGAACTTCTTGGCAAACTCGTAACTTTTGTGAAGCGAGTTGGCAAGTTTCATGAGCTGCTTATCGGGGATACCTTCGTAGAACTCTTCCCGGACCGATAACTCCAGGAGCATTTCGATCATCAAGAGTTGTAAAACACACTTGACCACTATGGACGACTTCTCGTCGTTGTCGCCTGTATCGTTGTCGCCTGTGTCGTTGTCGCCTGTGTCGCTGTTGCCGGTGTCACCGCTGTTGGCTTTAGGAACGATTTCCTTCTTCAATGGGTCCAAGTCGAAGAGCTCTTTTGCTGTAGTCAAATCAAAGAGTTTGGCTGTTGTTGCAGAAACCAAATCCCATTGTTCGTCATTGAATTTGGTGCAGTTGAGAGCCATGAATTCCTGGAAACACAGCTTTCCGGTTCGGGCAATAGTATCGTTTTCCTGGCAGATACAGTTGGTCATCAACTGCAAAAACTCGCCCAACATCGGGGTAAGAGCTTCGAAATAATGGGAGAAAAGCGAAACCACCCCGTTAAACGCCTGGATTAATGTAGTCGATACCCAGAACGAAAGCTTATCTCCATCCACAGCCCCACCTCCAACTTGGATGTTTTCACTGGGTTGGAGTTTCCAGGGCAGTGCCAAAATCCCAAACATTGGTGCCAAAAGCTTGTGGTACACCAAGTGCCAGAAATCACCATCAAAATGACTTCCATACTTGTGTAACACATCAAAAAAATGCGTTAAAGTCCGAGACCGAACCTCCAACTCCTCTCCACGCATGATGATGTCATGGAACCCAAAAAGGATGGGGAACCATACTTTATTCAAAGCGTCCAACTTATCCGTGGAGATTTCGCCGCCATTTTGCTCGATGTTCTTGGCTGCATTCACAATCAACCTCGAAAGAACTTCCAACGATGATAATCCCACTCTTTGGAAACTATCGTTCTTGGCAAACTCGGTGAAACACGTGACCATGTCTGCAAAAGCATCCTGTTTATCCACCTCTTCCCCATTCTCCTTGCTTATATGCAAGGCAAGCTTATAGGCACTGGATACCAACGAGTCCTTCTTTTCCTGTGCTGCCACGGCCAACACTTCAAAGATGGTTTTCCACCCCGACCGGATTTGGCTGGATTTGGCCAAGATCATATTGTTGATACATTCCAACACCATGTCCTTTACCTCGAATGACCGGTTATGACTAATGATGTGTTTGAAGGGTTTCAAGAATTCCTTTTGGAATTTGAAATGGGACAACTCTTCGATATCCATGAACCGCATGGATAATTGTCGAAGCGAGTCCAAAGCAAAGAAATCCACCATAAGGTTAGGATTGCACCCGACATTGTTAAAAATCTCCCCCAAAATCACCCATAACTGCGACCACTCCAACCGAATCCGGCCCATATTGTAGTAGCAAATGTCCACCACTTTTTGGAGCGAGAACATTCTTGGATTGGACGATTGACCCAGCGATTCGATCTCTTCGGATGCCACTTGGCTCAATGCCTCCACGAAATCCTTGATAGCATCTCCCGATAATTCCGAACTGTTGGTGAACACCTTATCAATGGCCACACTTAACTCTGTCTTCATCAACAAACTGGCCAGCGTTGCAGATAATTGCTGGTTATGATACTTGAGCGAAGCACTCTGTGAGGCGGTGGTTTCCCTTGAAAACAGGCTGAAAAAACCAGAAGGTGCAGCCATGGCACTCTCAAACGAGTTGCGGTTCACCAACTTGGCTATTGTCACATCTGGAATAGAATCCTGGTCTATACCCTTGGCAATGAGCTGTAATCTTTCAAGTTGAGAGATTGAGCGCAAGATATCGATCCATGACTTATGGAGGTTATTACCTTCGCTAACAGCCACTTCAAGCATGATATAGATGGCGTCCACGTTCTTGGCCTGGATATCTTCGATGTTGTTCAAGTTCTGGAACTGCACCAAAGCTCCGAGAAACGACGTTTGGGCATATTGTAACCCAAATAACGACAGGATCTTGATGGAGAGCTTGATACCTTCCAAACAAACCTTGATGACGTCATTATCATCGTACTGCTTGAATGGAGCAGTCAAACCGGCCAAAATCGACATCCACGTAGTATCGAAGATCGACTTCACGTGATAGATGTTGGATGCGGCATGGTACACATTGGAATCCTCCTTCAACTTCTTGCCCAAGTTCTTGACGAGTTTCTCGGTTTTGGTGGACATTTCTTTGGATGCATGGTTGTATGCCTCTCTGTTCCAATCCCTGGTCCCAAAGAAACCCGAAGCTACCACAATATCCTGTTCTCCTGCCAAAAGAGCTGCATGGTGTTCCGATTGTAAGATAATCTCGTTAGTCTGGATCTCATGGAAAACTTGCTCCAAGAACTCACGAGGAATGTCTTTTCCATCATCAATTCCAGCGTTGTTCATGATAAAATTGTCCACCGTCATGCGTACCTTCACCAGCTTGGAGTGTTGGTCTGTATTGAGCATCACGGCCGAATAAGCCAAGACATATGCTGTGTCTGCATTGGAGAACACCTTAGGGTTGCCTAAAACGTATCTTTCGGCAAATTTAAGCATGAACCGGTCGATTTTCTGGCCTTCTCCGGGTAATCTGAACAGCTGCAAGAATAAACGTAAAGCATCCACAAACGACTTGTTTTGGAAATCCATTTGGTCAACAAACGCATGCATGATGCTCACATTACGTTCTCCTCCTTCACCCAAGTAATCTCCCAATGCTGCCTTATCCAAAGAATCGGTTTCCAATAAGAAAGCGGCGATATCTTCAGGTTTATCGGACTTGATGAACCCATTGGCCTGGAAAAACTTGATTCCACGAGACGGTTTCTGGCTGAATTGCCTTGTACCTTCAAGGAAAGCCTTTTTGCGCTGTTTCTGCGTTTCAAATTGGCCTGGATCGTCATTTTCAGCTTCGGGCCCTTCAAAAACCTTGACAAACGAAGGAGTCCTCGAGTGGACTTGCGAAGAGACTTCAGAAATAGAATTCGAAGCCATTCGTTTTGTTTTGGAGTTTGTAGAAATGCCCTTTTGTGCCCACGAGTGAAGAGACCTTAAGAACGCCACAGAACAGTTCAAAGACGTGATTTTTAAAGCATATTCCAACGGAAACTGGTTGTACACATCAGGTTCAGGAGGTTTCGATGACATCGTGATCGTGGTCAAGTTGTCAATCTTGCTGATATCATAGAGCGAGATACCGGACCTCTTGGACTCCTGAAACGCCAATTTCTGCGCTGGAGTAGCATCCACCCGTGATAACGAGAGCCGAGTCAAGTAATCGATGATGGCCTCGCAAATATTGGGCTGGTTGCTATCACAATCGTAGTTCAAGTAGAACTCAATGATGCATCTGGAATCATTGCAGAGCCTCTCGATGATGGAAAGAAGGTACCGTTTCTGGTGGGCTGTAGAAGTCTTCATTTCCGAAACAGGAAAGTAGATCTGTTCCCATAAAACGGGGATCTCCATCTTGAAATCCGAGCGCAAATTGGAGATAAGGAGCCAGAACGTCTCGAGAGTCAATTCAAACACCGGAGCTAAAGGAGAAGCGGCGTTTCGAATCAAAGACTGACACAAATAAGATCTCACTGCATCGATCAAACGTGTCTGGTCATCGGAATTCGACAGGAGGATCACAACATTTTTGCTCAAGAAGATATCGATGTTGTTCCTCAAGATTGTATGGATCACATGCAACGAGAGCAACTTCGACCGCACGGAGTGGGACCGCATATCCACGTTATCAGTGTCCAAGTCCTTGATGGAAAGTTTGCACATGGCTCTGAATATGAGGAAGGCATCTTTGACCACCAAATCTTCATCAGTATACGAAGCTTTATTGGCCTCGGTGACCCGAGCAGAGTCTGCCGAGTCACCATTGAGGTTCTGCAACTTCTCAAGCGTGATTTTCCCCTTTTCAGGCGTCTTTTCGCCGTTTTCTTCCGCTTTTGTTTCCAATGATGCTTGCGTCGACACAAGATTGGTACTGGACGTCGATAAACTTGCCTTTAAGTTGGATGCATCGCTGACACGCTGGAAAATGGTGCTGATGACCTGTGTTAAGGTTCCCTGGGCCACAGCCTGGTTGCGAGGCACCAAGGAGAAAATGAACACGTTGTAGATCTGGCGGACTGCCTTCAATAATGAAGCACCATGAGTGGGCATGAGGATGATGCTGTGTATGAGGGCCCGAACCACCTGCAACTCCAACTCCGGATCCGTTCCTTCTCCTTCGAAACACGAAGAAATCACATCCACAGCAGCATCGGTCAAGTCCACGCGGTCTTGCTCATTGTCAAACAGAGCATAGTCAAAAAGCTTAGCAAAGAGATCCACAGCCTGAGACTTCAACTCGTTGTTGGACGTTTCACATGCAAGTTTCAACGCCTCAAAGATCACGTGAGGGTCCCGAGAAGCTGTATTGGCTAGCGACTCGAGGGCTTTATCGGTTGCACTTTTCAAGCGGGCGTTTTTCTGGGCCTCTTTGCTTTCAGCGATGATTTCAAATGTTTTCTTGAAAATGGCAATATTGTCGATTTTGCCCGAAGCATGGGATCTTCGTGGGGAAGCTGTAGGCGGCGTTGGAAGGGCTTTGGATTGGTCTCTTGGGGTAACGATTTCGGGAGCAGTGGATGATTTTCGTGTATCCACCAGAATCTTGGCAAGACCCGGGGTTTTAGGGCTTTCTCCAGAAGACACGGGATCCGATGATTGAGTGCTGGAAGTGTGGACACCGGAACTGGCTTCAGCGGCGGAACTCCGTGCCTCGGAATCTGCTGAACCCCCGGATCTTTGTCCGTCGGACTCTCTTGAATCCCCGGCTCTTTGTCTCTCGGAATCTACTGAACCCCCGGATTTCTCCACCTCGGATTTCTCCACCTCGGATTTCTCCACCTCGGATTTCTCCACCTCGGATTTCTCCACCTCGGATTTCTCCACCTCGGACTCTGTTGAACCTCCGGAAGGCTCTAAACCCCCAGACCCTTCCTTCAGATCTGAAACTGCCAAATCAGTACCGCCCAATTCGTCAGCACCACCCTTTGCCTCAGTTTCTTCTAGTGACAGCTCCGGGAGCAGGATTTGCTGCTCTGAAGCTTCGGTGGTGCCGTTTTCTTCCGGAGAAACGGGCACTCCAGCATTTGTGGATTCTGCGGTTTGATTTTCCAGCTCTAAAACATGCCCAGTCTTCTCCAGCGACACCAATTCATCTGGCGCCAGCGAAGAAGCACGTGGGCTCTTTTCGGGTCCATTTTCGGGACCCACTGCATCATTTTTTTCAACAATGCGCACAGCATCGGATGACACCGGGTCTGTTGTGCTCATGGATCAATACACACTTTATTCTACCTTGGGAAGCTAAAAACGGAGGTGATGAAATAAGCGGTGGGGCCGAGTCGTAAATTTTGATGTGTCTCCTAAACGCGGGCGCGGCGGACACATGCAGAGTCACCTGCAGAGTCACGTGCGACAGCGCGTGCGACAGCGCGTGATGTCCAAACCCCTTTCCCCTAACCCGTTCCCTAATCCGTTCCCTTATTCAGGTGTATACTACTACTATTCTAACATACAGTAGTCCGTCAAATCAACAATGACTCACTAATATAATCAAAACTACATTTGTATTACGTTTCTAGGATGCACTAGAAATATACATGGTCTTCAGTATATTCATGACTGAACCATACTATGTTTGTTGATGGTTCTTTAAACAGAGGACTCAAAACAGCTTTATACAATCAAGGAGCAAAATGGGGCATCCAAAAAATCCAAATTCGAACACACCACACTCGAAGGCTATGAATGGATGGAATACAATAAGCAGGAATACTAATACTAATACTAATACTGTTTGGAATTGTTGTATACACTCCCATAATCTGGAATAGTTATCACGTTAAGTTTTAACAAGCGTCTTAACTTTGGTACTTCAGTAATCATTTCTGTAGCTTCCATTCTTACCAATATATATATTAAGCTAGGATGTCCTTGACTTGTTGTCACAATTGATACCGTTCAAGTCTGAGCGGGACCTCCTCTATATATAGTCAGGTCTGGGACTCCAGCCCTAACCCACTCGGCCCCTTGTCTTCTCCAGAACAATGGCCAATATTAGACAAGTCTTAGACAAGTGTCCTCGAGAGGCTCACTGCCAGCGGGGCCTCTCTCGAGGACAATACCAATCATTGTTTCATCTGTATGCAGTAACGGGAACATGCAGTACCCGCAGGTGTACTTGTTCCTCAAGTTCAACAAATACTAATACTAACACTAACACTAATACTAATACTAATACTAATACTAATACTAATACTAATACTAATACTAACACTAACACTAACACTAATACTAATACTAATACTAATACTAACACTAACACTAATACTAACACTAACACTAACACTAATACTAATACTAACACTAACACTAATACTAATACTAACACTAATACTAATACTAATACTAATACTAATACTAACACTAACACTAATACTAATACTAATACTAACACTAACACTAATACTAATACTAATACTAACACTAACACTAACACTAATACTAATACTAATACTAACACTAATACTAATAGTAAACGAGTCGTCAAATAGGGCTTCCCAAACTCATCTGTCATACAGTGTCTTTCAATAGTATTCAAACCATCGAGGCAAAACGATTCAAACCACACTAGTAAAATTAATCAAACCAATAGTACATAAAGTTTCGTACCCCTTGCAATAGTCTTTCAAACCAAATGGGCAAGTTGTTATATACCGGATAGAAGGGAAACCAGTTCATGTTTCTTTCCCTTTTGGCCCATAATTAATACTGTAAGACTTTCAAATGTAGTACATTCTCAGGCAATCCTCCAGATTTAAGATTTCAGAAGATTGAATTCCAAAGAAAGTTGGTGTGAAACATTATGCCTTTTGCTTTGAAAGACTGTGTGGAGGAGTATGCAACTTTTTGAAATATTGGTTTGAATCGTTTTGCTGCTCTGGTTTGAATAGTTTTGAAAGACACTGTACAAATAGCGGTAACATTGGGAAAGCCTGAGGTGGGCAAACTTTTTATGACCTTGCGCACAACGAGATTTAAAATTTAATGAAGGAAAGGTGATTCACCTCCTTTTTTTTGAATTCAAACACATTTTAGATTTTTTTTTTTTTTAAAAGCAGATCTCCTTTCTACAAGAATTGAAAACTGACCATCACTAACACCGACTATCACTAACATCGACTGACATACAGTAACTACCAAATTAGTGATTGAACGACTAAGTGAATGACTGACTAAGTGAATGACTGACTAAGTGAATGACTAAGTGACTAGTGGATACTGTTACAAATACTGACTGCCAATACTGTTACAAATACTGACTGCCAATGTGTTCCTTAGAATATGTCCTCTTTCGGTGAAACTGTAGCAAATGCTTTGATTGTTCCATTTCCCTTCTTGTGTGATTCATCTTCGGTGTAGACCCAGTCAACCCCGATGGGTGTGATGCCAGTCGGTATGTGTATGTCACTGGGCGAAATTGGTTCAAAAACGTCCATCGATTTTAGTTTCGCTATCTCGTTTAGTTCTGCCTATGTCACTGTAGGTTCTCCATACATTTCCAAACAAGATTCACACCTTGTTTCTTTTATTTGCAACCTTCCCCCCGCTCTGAATTCTCAACAATGGGCAGCGAAAAGCGCTGTTAAAGGAGCGGCTAAAAGAGCGACTAAAAGAGCGACTAAAAGAGCACCGAAATGAGAAGTCTTCTCACTTGGTTTATTCTTTTCCAACCAAGTAGTCCCTAATATATCCTGGGTTGATCTGGTCTTCATGTGTGTGTTTGCTCTGGTCTTCATGTGTGTGTTTGCTCTGAAGATACCACTAGCCATGTGTCTTTCAGCAAGATCAACCTTCTCATCTTCCACTTTCGAAAGATACTTCTTGAAGATCCTTCTATCCTCAGGTGACAACGGGTCATGTCCTTCTTTCAAGACACATTTCAAGTACCCTGCCTGGACTCTCGAAGTACACCCAAATGTATTCCGCTGTTTTCACATTCTCGAAAGCTTTCACAAGCTCTGCTTCAAAGATTGCAGCTTTCTCATACCGGTCAAGAGAGACAGAGAGACAGAGAGACAGGGAGTTTCAATTTCGGCATAACGGTGCCAGGACCCATAACCTGCCTGCTTTATGGTCTAGGTGGGGGACTGTTTTACGTATTAATGGTGTATGCTTAAGATGTCATAGGGATTCCAATGTGTAAATAAGCATTGTTTGTATACATCTACATGTATAAAAATACGATGAACACCCTATATAGCAGCCCTGGTTAAGGCTCTGGTTAAGGCTCTGGTTAAGGCTCTGGTTAAGGCTCTGAGGAAAGTACACGCAGAAGGTTTGGGTGAGACCATGACTGAGGAAAGGAGTGTTTTAAAATATTGACAAGGCATCTGAAATACTCATTATCATGGGACATGGGACAGAGTGGAGATCCCTATAATCTCTATAGCCAGGGCCCTGCCTATGGAATAAATAATGAAGTGAAATTTATTAAGGTCTAAAGGTTTTAGAAAGTATAGAATACTATACTATTCTGTGTTACTCCTGTAAGCTCTTCTCCATACTAGTGTAGTAGGACTCTATGTAGGACTCTATGATAGGGTTAAGGGCTTCATATGTTCAATCTTCTGGTGAAGGAGTAGGCATACTTGGAGACACTAAATAAAATATGAATTAATATACTGTAGATTCAATTATAACTCGAACTCCAACCTCTAGAACTTCTTTGGAACTGGACTTCTTTAGAACTGGACTTCTTTGGAACTCGCTCAAGGTTAAAACTCGCTCAAAGCGACGGCGGTGGCTTGGAAATCATCGTGGGAAATCGAGACCTTGACATTCTTAACCCCGGCCTTAGAAGCAGCCTCTTTGGCTGATCCTGTCAATGAAACCGTTGGTGCTCCCTTGGAATCACGCACAATTTCAATCTCCTTCAATGGTGCTCCTGCTCCTTGTGACTTGACACCCAAAGCTTTAAACACGGCTTCTTTGGCTGACCAAGTTCCAGTGAATGAGGCTTGAGGAGAAGGAGCACTAGAGGCGTATTTGATTTCAGCCTCAGTGAAGTTTCTCGTAAGGAACGTCTCGTTTTCCAAATTCAAAGAGGAGAGAAGCTCAACGTCAACTCCCACACCTTTGGATCCATTGTTCAATGAACTCAAGGCCTCAGCGGTAGCTTTGGCGGTTTTCGACACATAAGAAGTGGTGGATTGAACATCTTTTTGTCCGTAAACCAATCCATTCTTGCTCTCACCAACACGAGCCAATGGGTCCAAGTAAACCGGCTGCTCCAACTCGTCCGAGTATGGTGCATGGTCCTTGGCCACGAACATCGTGTTTCTGGTGATGGCATTGTGCATGTACCTGTAAGCTTTCTTTTGTCTCTGGGTCACTCTGTGAGCATAGTCCTCATAAGTGTTCTTATCCAAACAAGCAAACAAGTAGTCAGAGTGCACAGCAATGGCCTGGGCTCCCTTTTGACCGAATCCAAACGATGTCACCGAAACTGCCTTGATTCCATCCGTTTGGATCGACCGTGATGGGTACAACACATATTCGAATTCCTGCATGCCCTTGTCAACGTTATCAGCGTTTCTGTTTCCTGGAACAATACCAGAATTCAAGATCTGGATGGCTCCATTCAACATCCATGCTCCTGCTGCTCCTTTGGGGTGTCCTGTCAAGTATTTCTGGAACACTCCAAACACTGGGTTTCCTTCAGTTCTGCCCAAGTGCTTCATCATGGAGTTGATTGTGGCAGACTCGTTCTTGTCGTTGGCCATGGTAGAAGTTCCGTGGAAAGAAGCCACGCCAATGTCGTCGATGGTCAAGCCAAATGTGGCCAAGGCTCCTCTCAATGGTGCAATTCTGGGGTCGGATTTGTAAAAGTTGTTACCCCAGAGTTTCTTGGCCTCAGCGGTTTGTCTGCGAGCCTCTCTGTGGATCTCTTCAGTTCTCTCGCCCATGAACTCCTTGATGGAGAACTCAGCTCCGTATTCTTCCTTGGCGAGCTCGGCCTCTTCGGCCAAGTACTCGATCTCCGACTCCTCCCATGCGGAAATCTGCTCCAATCTCTTCTTCAACTGTCTGGATCTGTACTTGATGTTCAACATGGAAGATGGGTACTTCAAATCGCCGTGGTGTTCACGGGCTGTGGTCAAAATACCCTTTCCTGGTGCAGGAATCGATCTACCAATCTTGTCGGTTGCCGTAGCCGTCATGGCCAACACTGCATAGATTGGAACACCCATCTTAAGGGCCAAGTCAGCAGTCATGATCACTTGGATACCGGAACCTTGAGCCTCCATAAATCCGTTTCTGGTGGTGGTGGTTGGTCTGGACATCTCAGAAGGTGTTCTTCCATGAGCGAACTCATCTATAGCATTAGACGTAGCGTTCATGTTGGCAAACTCATACGAGCCTTCCTCCTGGAAATCATCGTATCCACCCACAATACAGATCTTGGCCTTGTTTCCGAGAATGGTCTCAATACCAATGTCCACAGACTCCACGGCGGTGGCACATGCTCCCACAGGGGTCTTGATTGGTCCAGAAGACGACAACAACAACATGTTCACCCATGCAGACATGGTGTTGATAAAGGACTCTTGCAAGATATCGTTCTGCACAGGCTTGTCGGCGTATCTGTCCTTGAACATACCTCTCAAGGCGGAAACACCACCCATACCCGAACCAGAACAGTTACCGACCTCGGAAACGTGCACATACTTGTAGAACTCGTATGGGTCGGTGATACCTGCAGACAACAAGGCTTCCACCGTCGACACCAACACGTACAACGTGATTGGGTCCACTTGCGAGATGGTATCGTCGGAGATACCGTAGGTCTTGGCGTTCCATCCCGTTGGGATTTGACCAGCAACCAACCGGTCGAATTTCAAGGCCTTTGGAATGTACAACGTGGCTCCCTTCAAAACACGCACCGTGTACTCACCAGTACCCTCGATTTCGAAGATCTCCACCTTGTCTCCATGTTGGTGCTTGTATTGCTCGGCAGTTTCCTGGGATGCCTCAAATGGTTCCAAATCATGCTGAATCACCACCTCTTGGATCATCTCCTTCTTCTTAGGATCGTATCCAGCAAACAATTCAGGCTCAATAAGACGGATACCAGAGTGAGCCAAGATCTCCTCCTCATATTTGGCCTTGATCTCAGTGTCCTCCACTGGAGTACCGGTCTTGGCATCCACCCAACCAGAGTAAGCCTTACCCTTGATCTTACCATTGTGGTACTTGATCAAACCCATGATCCAGGCCATCTCCACACATCCCTCCAAAGAGAATTCACCCTTGGACTCCATCTCCCATCTGGTTCTGGCATTACCCCAAGGTCCCACCTCGGCGAAACCAGTCACCACAATGACCGAGCTCAAGTCCAACATTCCCTCCAAATCGGGCGACACGTTCTTGACTTCCTCATAAGATTTCATGCCAGGGAAAGAAAACGACATGTTGGATCTTGGTTGAACGGTAGCCTTGGCATAGTTGGCATCCACACCATCACCATTGACCACTTTTTGCTCAATACTAGACTCGATGGAAACGGCTCTTCTAATATCAGCATTTTCAAGCAAGTCAGTTCTCAATTTGGTGGTGAACTCCTTCAAGTTCTCAATGTTTTGCAAACCACCGTTCAAATCAGCCATGATGGGCTCTTCTTGGCACAAGTTAACCACGGAAGGAGTCATCAAACCCAAGATGTTGAAGGCCATTTCCTTCTGCGAAAAGGTTCTAACACCCACTTTTTCAATACCCTCAGCAATGATGTTGTTGGCACTCATCAAACCAGTACCTCTGGTCCATCCAATGATGGCTCCACAGATAGTCAACTTAGTGCTCCAATCCTCGGAGCCCCATCTGTTGAATAAAGTCTCCAAAGAGATCTTGGACTCCGAGTACAAACCGTCGAAACCAAAGGTTCCGTGGTTAGGCGAAAGAGGCAAGATCACCTGTGCAGGTCTGGTGTCGGTAGTCTTCTTGGTCTTGACTGCTCCCAACAATCTCAATAAGTTGGTCAACATGATTCTGTGGGCAAGCTCAGATCTGGAATCGATGTTGTCAATACCATTTCCGTTCTCGGGAATAGCTGCAAATGGAATAATGGCATCTAAGTCCCAGCCCAATCCATCCTTGGGGTCGTAGATGTAGTTAATCAAAGCCTCCACATCCTGCTTAGAACCCTGGTTGAAAGGAACGACAATCAACGTCGATCCTGCTGCTCCATATCTGGAGTACATGGCCTGGTAGTATTCAGTGACCTTCTTGGAGAATCTAGAAGTAGTCACCACCACCTTGGCACCTCCAGAAATCAAGCCTTGCAAGATCTCAGCACCAATAGAACCAGCTCCGGCTCCAGTCACCAAAACGTGTTTGTCCTTGAAAGTCAAACCATTGACAGCTCCGCTTTCCAAACCATCCAAGTACATGGATGAAAGTTTAGGGTCGTATTCCCATCCGTGAAGAGTCTTCTTTTGAATGTTCAAGAAAGGAATGGTTTGAGGAGGAATGGTGGATGAAACTGGCTGCAAGATCGATGTTTTGTCGGGCAAAGAGGCGATTTCATCGTCGGATGCAGGAGTTTCGTCGTCATCCGAAGGTGTGGTGGTTCCTGTACGGGCCAGCAAGGCAATCTTGGTGGCTTGGTCCGTAACAATCTCCTTGTTTTCCTCCATGAAGTTGACCAACTTGGAGTACAACTGCTCAAGCTCAAGCTTAGTGTTTTTCGACACAGATTGCTTGGAAATGGCCTTGTAGACACGGGCCAAATCTTCCTGAATAGTAGGTTGAGCTTGCTTGGTCATTGGACCACCCTGAGCCATTTCATAGACGTATTGCTCGAACTTTCTGACCGATTCCTTGTTGGCTTCCTCGTAAACAACGGTTCCCTTGGCATCCACGGTTGTCTTTGGGCCGGTGATCTTGGAAACATCCTTGTACACAGGATCCACGTCCAAAACCTGCTTACAGTTGTCGATCAACTGTTGACCCAATCTCTTGGCCAATTGGTAGGTTTCACCCTTGTACTCTGGGGTATGGTCAATGTGGTACTGCATGAACTTGATCAACGAAGGAGAAGCTCTGTTCATGATTTGGATACACTGATTGATGGTTTCACGGTCAATGGAGTCCAACTTACCGAAAATGATATCAAAGTACATCGACAACACATCTTGACGAGCCCAGTTCCAGTAAGAATCGTAGGTTCTGGCCTTCAAGTTGGAGAAAATGGGTTTGATGCCCTGGGCGTAGAATTCACCGTGTTCGGCCTCCCAAACATCAAGTTCCTTCTGCAACACCGACGAGGCCTCCTTCTCCTTGATGTAGGATCTAGCACCCTTGTTCAAGTCAACCTGCAAGTATCTAGCAAGCGTTTCAAGCTGTTGCTTGGCCAAGTTCTTGTTTTCCTCGGTAATGGCATCTAAGGCAGCACTATCAATGACAGCACCTCCAGCACCACCAGCACCGGGGCCAGCGGAGGCTGAAGATAACGAAATACCAGCGGACGAAGCGTATTTCTGGGCAATGGAATCCAAAAACTCCTTTGCGTCATTATCAGAGCCCAATCTGGCAGCAGGCTCATTGACCAAGGCCAAAAGCAATACGGAATCTTGTCTTCCGGAAGCCAAACCAAACTTGGACTCCAAGTACTTTCTGGCCACGGTGATGGAGAAACCACCAGGCATTTTGGAGGCCATCAATCTGTTGATCAATGATGTAGAGGTCTTACCCAATTGTCCATTGAAGGTATCCTGGAACAGTTCAGCCAACTCCTCCAAAGGAGTATCCTCAGGCTTATCGGGGGTAGAGCCGAACTCCTTACCCAAATCACCCAAGATCTCATTTTGAACGGTAGATTTACCGTTGACAAGGTCCTTAATGGCCTTGGACATGGGGACTGCATCCAAGGACTTCTTCAACTTCTGAGCCACCAAAACATGAAGAAGAAGCGAGGCTTTCACTGGTTCATCGGAAATAGCGGCGGCTGGTGCAGAAGCGGCGGCTGGTGCTGGAGCAGCTGGAGCAGCAGCTGGAGTCTCTACAGGAGCAGCAGCAGCAGGAGTAGAGGATTCAGCAGCAGCAGCTGGAGCAGCATCAGCAGGAGGAGCCAAATCAGCAGGGTCAGGGGTATAGTAGATCTCCTTTGCATCCTTGGCGTAACATAAGACTTGACGTTGCAAGGACAATGCAGCATCATAGGACTCGTACTTGGCCTTAATGGTTCTCAGGGCCATTCCAGCCAAAGTAGGCGAAGGACCAATCTCCACCACCCGTTCAGTATTGTGGTCTTTAAGGAAAACATCCTGGGTTTCAATCCAGCGCACGGGAGAGGCGAACTGGTACGCCAACAACTCCGTCAATAAGGTATGGGAGAGTTCCTGCTCAATTTCGGGTCTCATGATAAGTAGACGGGACTGGGGAATTGGACGGAACTAGGGAACGAGACGGAACTAGGGAACTAGACAGAGCTAGGGAACGAGACGGAACTAGGGAACTAGGGAACTAGACAAGAGCCAGACAAGAGCTAGACGGAAACTGGACAGAACCTAGACGGAAACTGGACAGAAACTGGACAGAAACTAGACAGAAACTAGACAGAATCGGCCAATTAAAAAAAAAACGAAATACAACTGCAATGAATTGGCAGCCTTTACACGATTTTGGGGTCTATTCGAAATTGAGCGGATGCAGCCGAAAACGCGAGGCGATGGTGGGATTATATTTGGTTGGTTTTTCGCGACCTCCTGCATGGGGCGTGTTGGCACTGGGTGCAAATGTTGGGTGGAAGTTGGGTTGGTATATGCAGGTATATATTAAACAAAAAAATACAACGATGAATATAAAAAATATACATCATGAAGAAATGGAGGGACGGAGAGAGGGCTTGTTTTTAAGGAATAGAGTAGACAAAGAGACATAATTTTTTTTTTTTTTGTTTTGGTTTTTTTGTTGGTGTACGGGTGTGAGTATATACAGTATTTTTCAAAACTATGCAAACCACACTAGCAAAATTAAACAAACCAATCCACATAATCCCCCAAACGAGGTCTTCAAACCAATTTTATCTTCAGATATCATTCACGCACTCTAGCAATTTGCTTAAATATATACAGTGTTTCTCGAAACGATTCAGACCAGCGCGACAAAACGATTCAGACCATACTAGCAAAATTAAACACCCCAATAGTTCGAGAAATTACTGTTTTTAATACTTAATAAAGCTTTCACATAAACAGTTTATTTCAAATTATTGATTAACAATGTTTAAGTCGTAAGCACGAGACTTTTTTTAATTATTGGTCTGTTTAATTTTGGTAGTTCTGGTTTGAAACATATTGCCGCGCTGGTTTGAATAGTATTCAAAAAGACTGTATCATGATAGTATGGAACTAGTGGTTTGAACAATGGTATAAGTAATGGTATAAACAATGGTATAAGTAATGGTATAAGTAATGGTATAAGTAATGGTATAAACAATGGTATAAGTAATGGTACAAACAATGGTATAAGTAATGGTATAAGTAATGGTATAAGTAATGGTATAAGTAATGGTATAAGTAATGGTATAAGTAATGGTACAAGTAATGGTATAAGTAATGGTATAAGTAATGGCCTAGAGAGTGGTTAAAAAATGGTCTTAATGGTGGGGGTCTCTGTTCTTATATATTGTTCCTATATGTTGCGGTGCGCGGATGGCTGTAAATCAGAGCGGATGGCTGTAAATCAGAGAGTGGGGGCAAATGAGGGGATGTTGCGAACAAAAAATATAAATAGAGAGCTATCCCCCTCGAAACAATTTTCTCTCGCCGCCAATAGAAATTCATACCAGTTCATGTTCCATCCGTCTGTTTTGATTCTTGATTGGTACTGAAAGACTCCCAAATGTGAAACATATGAAACAATCCTTTAGATTTAGGAATTCAAAGTGATGAATTCGAATGAAAGCTGGTGTGAAATATTATGCCATTTTGGTTTGAAAGATTGGGCAAAAAGTTTCTTACTACTTCACAGAGTCTTTCAAGCCAAATGCCGTAATTTTTAAAACACCAACTTTCATTAGAATTCAATATTTTTAAGTCTTAAATCTGGAGACTGGTTTGAATAGTTCTGAAAAACACTGTATTAATGAGCCGCATTGCTAAGTACTCTATTGCTTATCAACTTCACTCAATATAGTCATCATGAGTATACATTATTTTCTGTGGACTACACTACAAAGGCTTGTTCTTTAAATAAAGTATGGAGGACATTTGGATGTTCGCCCTAAACAGTGTGAAGAGCCAGTTGTTGTGCTCGACCCAGCCCTTCGACCTTCCAATTGCCTATGCTGGACTAGTCTATATAAGGTGCAATGGTTTCTCCTTGAGGAATCATCGACGAATAAGTATACAAAACACACAAAACAGAGTACTGGACGGAACCGTACTGGACGGAACCAGAATCTAACAACTACTATACCATGACATAATTTACTCGAAGTCATGATAAGATATACACCAGCAGGAGGTATCACCAGAAGGAGGTATCACCAGCAGGAGGTTTCACCAGCAGGAGGTATCACCAGCAGGAGGTATCACCATATAAACTTACTCGAGGGAAATGGAAGATTTAAAAACGATTCCATGTCATCTTTATAAGTTATGATCCTCATCCTCATAAGTATCACACTCTTAGTCTTTTTAGTAAAGATGCTCTTCACATTCAAATCCAGCCAATCAAGTCAATACTCTGAGTACTTCCTAGTACTTCCTAGTACTTCCTAGTACTTCTTAGTACTTCCTAGTACTTCCTAGTACTTCTTAGTACTTCTTAGTACTTCTTAGTACTTCTTAGTACTTCTTAGTACCTCTTAGTACTTCTTAGTACCTCTTAGTACTTCTTAGTACTTCCTTACTTCTTAGTATTTCTTCGTACTTCTTAGTATTTCTATTTGGATGTCAATGACACCAAAACCACCATTCTCGATTCCTTGCAGAGATCTTGTCCTCCCTTAAACGTGGGAGGGAAGATACACTACACTTGATCTAAGTCAAATGGCAAAGAGATTTGGTTTTGTTTTTTTTTTTTTTTTTTTTTTTTTTTTTTTTTTTTTTTTTTTTTTTTTTTTTTTTTTTTTTTTTTTTTTTTTTTTTTTTTTTTTTTTTTTTTTTTTTTTTTTTTTTTTTTTTTTTTTTTTTTTTTTTTTTTTTTTTTTTTTTTTTTTTTTTTTTTTTTTTTTTTTTTTTTTTTTTTTTTTTTTTTTTTTTTTTTTTTTTTTTTTTTTTTTTTTTTTTTTTTTTTTTTTTTTTTTTTTTTTTTTTTTTTTTTTTTTTTTTTTTTTTTTTTTTTTTTTTTTTTTTTTTTTTTTTTTTTTTTTTTTTTTTTTTTTTTTTTTTTTTTTTTTTTTTTTTTTTTTTTTTTTTTTTTTTTTTTTTTTTTTTTTTTTTTTTTTTTTTTTTTTTTTTTTTTTTTTTTTTTTTTTTTTTTTTTTTTTTTTTTTTTTTTTTTTTTTTTTTTTTTTTTTTTTTTTTTTTTTTTTTTTTTTTTTTTTTTTTTTTTTTTTTTTTTTTTTTTTTTTTTTTGCAAAGAGATTTGGTAGAAGTAATTCTTTTATTAGTCAAAAGACGATGGAGGTAGTGGTATTTCACTGGCGCCGGAACTCCCACACACTGGGGGTGGATTCGGACGAGGAGGAAGAGCTCAAGACTCAACAATTGAGAAGACAGCGCATTTGTCGCAAAAAACACTCGATGTTTGTGGCGGGAGATACTAGCGAATCATCCAAAAATAGCGATAGTGATATGGTGGACGATTTTTCTTCATCTACATCGGATGGGCTTTCGGAGGATGCACGGACCAAGTCATACACCAACATCCCAGTTTTCTCAGATTACGATCTCCATATGAACGCCAAAAAATCCCGGGTGGATATTAAATCCGTGCTCCCATCGCAAGTGGACATGACTCATCACGTTAAAGATATCCCATCCTTCATGCCTTTTCATAATGTCAAACTAGAGCAATGGTGCACGGGTTTTTTTTACTTGTCAGGTGTAATGGTGTACGGGTTTAAACTGCTGGATGTCGCGTGTCGTGTGTCGTGTGTCGTGTGTCGTATGTCGTGTGTCGTATGTCGTGTGTCGGACGCTGAATTTTGGATGTCGCGTGTCGGACGCTGAATGTCGGATATGGAATGTCGGGTGTTGGGTGTTGGGTGTTGGGTGACGCGACATCTCGATTTTCCGAGGGCACGGTCACGTGACCTACTCACACCAACCAACCCACCCAGCCCTCATATCTCTCTCCAAATCCAAATCCAAATGGTCGTGCGCACACCGGCCGCGACCCATATATAAACACAAAAAAAAAAAACCGCCAGTTCCTTCTGTTTTTTTTCTCTTTTTTAAAAACTATCCCACTGCGTACTTTTCCTCCGCCCTGGCGTATTCGTTTACTCCAGTCTAAAGTGGCGCCGGAAGCTCTTTCGCTTGTGGGAAAGCAACTGTTCATCTCCACCCTGTGCGACGTGCCCTCGGGCCTCGGTTGTCTCACGGGACTATTAACATGATCAATATCTGTATTCACCAAATCGATTTCTGGATTCTGTGCCACTAACTCAAAAAGGAAAAAGAAAACCAAATCCAATATAAATCCAAAACCAAACCAAACCAAAACCAATATAAATCCAAAACCAAACCAAACCAAAACCAATATAAAACCAAACCAAAACCAGACCAAAACCAAAACCAAAACCAAAACCAAAACCAAAACCAAAACCAAAACCAAAACCAAAACCAAAACCAAAACCAAAAGAAGAAAATGATTTAAAAAAAACCTAGTCGTTTGTCTAAGAATCTAGCTGTAGCATGAGTAGTCGTCTTACCTATTATAGAAATGGTAGAACCACTAGAAGGTCAATTCGTTCCCAAAGGAGCGACAAAAGTCTCGAGGTTTCTGACCAACAGGATTTACATCGGGCTCTGAATATCTCTCGAGCACTTTTAGGGCAGCTGGTAAATGAATACCGTCAACTGGCGAGCACAGAGCTTGATAATTGAGCATTAGTATGATCTTCTGAATGAAGTCTAGTACCACCATTTCCCACCCATGTTGTTTAGCCGAGAAAATACTGGGCCTCTCCTAAATCTTTCAATTGAAAGCTGCTGCTCATCTTTCTTTCATCTTAACACATCTTTTAAACTGGTTCCAAATAAAAGTTCCAAACAAAAGTTGGTTTGCTTCTGACAAATGCATGTTTTCATTGGCAGTTTTGTAATTCCACATCACGCTAGTAAGTATTAACTTGGTTCCAGACAAGCAGAGCTTGCTTTAAACCGTATAGGAGCTTGTTGGTCCTTGTTTTAAGGTGTGTTGATAAACGGTGACGAGGTGAAGGCGCGTGGTAATCCCCAATGGCTAGCACGGATAGTGCGATAACAAGCACCTGTTCTTCTTATGCACCGGAGGTTACTACAACAACCGCCCGGTGCCGTGAAGGTAGACCTCCCACATATATAAGGGAGTCTAGCCCATATCCATCTTTTAAGTAACTAATTCAAATGTCATCTGTCTGGAGGATACTAAGATGCCTCCTAAAGCCAGACCCACCAATTCACCACGGACACTGACAACTCTATATCTTCTTCTCTTGACACCGACAACTCTATATCTCCTACTTCTCTGAAGTAAACACTGCTGAAGTAAACACTGCTGAAGTAAACACTGCTGAAGTGTTTACATATCTTGATGAGACTGTGGGTACAGTATCCTTCAGTCAGTCACTGTCCACTGGACATTACACCATGGTAATCTATGGTCCACCTGGTGCCTCAACCATGGTTATGGTAGCGGAACATGTGTTGTCTAATCTACATTAAATTACATATCCCTGTATAATAATATATACTAAAACATATGAAGAAATATATTACTTCTCTTGACTGCATCCACTACTCCATCCACTACTCCATCTGACCAGATCAGCAAGATGGGATTCAAACGAGCTATCAATGAAACATGCATCTACCAGAAGAAGACAAGGGACACCTTAACATTCATAGCATTATATGTGGATGATCTCTTGGTAATTGGTAACAGCTCCGCTGAGGAGTCGAGGACAAAGGAAATGCTTAGTAGCAGCTTTCAAATGAAGGATTTAGGAGAGGCCAAGAAATTTCTTGGTATGAACATTGTGGTGGGAGATGGTTACACTAAGTTGCATTTGGGTGATTATATTGATGCTCTATTGCTTAATTATGGACTTGAGGAGTGTCGTTCTCAATGTTACACCAGCGGAAGTGAAATGATTTGAGAAAAATACAACTGATAGAGATGAAGAGCCTTGTGATGGAACGGAATGCCGATCTATAATTGGCAAACTACTCTTTGCTGCAAACGCTGTTTGTTTTGACATCAACTACATTGTACTGAAACTTTCTAGATACCTAAAGGACCCGTTAAACAAACATTTGGCTGCTTCCAAAAGGGTACTCCGCTACCTCAATCAAAGGAACAACAACTTTTGGGCTCATATACGTGCCTAAGACATCTCAAAATCTTGTCGCATACTCTGACGCAAGCTTTGCTTCGGAAGCTGATGAAGGATATCGATCAATTACAGGGTACATGATAATGTTTGGTGGATCACCAGCACTGTGGAGATCCAAGTTACAAAAAACAGTCGCTGTCTCCACACTTAATGCAGAATTACTAGCTCTTAAAACGACAGTGATTGAAGCATTGTGGGTCCAACATTTGTTAGAAGAAATTGATCGTTACCATACGATTCAATTATTATCTGATAGCAAATCAGGCATCAAGACAGTGAAGGGTTCCAAGAAGTACGAGGGATCAAAGCATATCATGTTACACATATCTGCTGTGAGAGCCGTTATAAAAGAAAAGAAGGCTACAGTGGAATATGTCCATACAACCGACAACGTCGCAGACATGTTTACCAAATCCCTTGCAAGACCTCTCTTCCAAGATTTAAGGGAGTTAGGTCGAATGGGAGATCGTCCTTCAGAGGGAGTGTGTTGAAAAACATGAATCAAAGAGCGCGCTGCTAGCCCATGGCCTGTGGAATAGCAACCAATCAGTTTTTCATAGCAACCAATTGTAGCAACAACATTTTGTTGCTATGGTGAAGGAAGAATCTCCATATATATAAAATGGAGACTCCGCCCCATTTTATTGTTAGAACTTCAATCGAACATCAACTGCCTGAGGTATACCAAGATGCTTCAAAGAACCAGACCCACCAAAAGATCTCGTATTGGTAATACTTCAACAAGCACTAACA